>NPHW01005534.1:0-11538 GCA_002240705.1 Elaphomyces granulatus | reverse complement strand
GTCTGGGGGTGGATTACGTTACCACCGGGGAGGGATGACTCAGCGTTTAACCGCCGCTTCACTAGCGGCGGCAGAATCACTGCAAGGTTTCTTTCTTAGGGATAGATAGCCTATGAATAGATTCGTTTGAGCATCCTCACAAGAGGGCGACAGACCAGTAGACTCATGTTCCGAGACTGGTTTCAACTTCATCCCCCCATTTTGAGCTGTGCATCACAGGTTGTTTTCTAGCCAGCCGAATCCGAAGATTTATCATGTTCGAACCAACCAGGGCACCTTCCGACCTTCGGCTTTGCATCGTCAGAATAGTGCGATGGCTTGTTGGGGTCAGTCAGAAGGTTGTTGTTGCCTGCAGCAACTTAAGATACCAATAAACTGCACCAAAGATTCTTGTTTGGAACGCTCCTGACAGTCCAAATACCGTGGCAGCGATGTGGTGGCATCCCATTATGCAGCCAGTCACCTCAGAGTACCGACTCAACTTAATCTAGAATCCAATACATTGTCCATCTGAAAATCTTTTGTATTCTAAAGAATTTGAAAAATACTTTTATTAAATTATAAATCCGATGTCTACTCAGTCCGGGGACCTCGAGCACCCCTACGTTTTTATCAACTCGGTAGATTGAATATCTATATGTTCTGCGCTGAATATTATCCAGGACTCCAGAGTGCAGGTATTGGCACTCCGGCTCTCCTCTCCGGGCCTCCCGCATGACCTTTTCAACCCCTTCCATTTCATCTACAGCTCGTTGGGCCATCTTCAAAGGCCGATCTTGCCATGGTATAGAGACCCAGCCTTAAGCGCCCCATCCTCATCCTCACCCAGTGACTCTATATTCCGCATTTCCCCAAAGAGCTGTAACCCACTTTGAATTATCCACTCACTTGCCATGGATACGTTGCAGTTGGCGATCTCCCTAGGATTCTCTTCCTCTACATGCAAAGACCTCTATTTCTTTGATCCGATTGCTGTTTTTACAGCCTTCCTCCGCTCGGACATTTCCAATCAAATGTATTGTGATAATCCTCAGGAATTGTGGCACTCTCATGCATGGCGCTCATCCATTCGCACGGTCAATTTACTCACTACCCGGATGGCAAGCCCATTTTCCATTCGGACTTCATCTTCTTTAGTTGCCACGACTAAAAGTGCACACGCGGCTGCTCTAAGCCAGGCGACCCTTCCTCCGTCCAACAACAGCATGTCGGCCGTGTCCACAGCGTTGGCCGTGACTTCACGCTCAGAGCAAATGGTAGCCTTGTTCAGGAATCAGGATAATGATGGTGACGACGATGAAGATGTGCAGGCCGACCCTCAACACATTCAACCTCGAGCTAGAGGTTGCATATAGGCGAGATACTGCTGGGAAATTCTAGGTCTACCAACACGCGTATCCCATCTTACCACTCAGTTCACCAAGTTGTTTTCCGAGGCATACGGTGAGCACTACGGCCAGCCCAGCATCCTCAAGTTCAGTAGGGGGTCTCTCCAGTGGTGCAAGAAGCTGTCTTTCCTCTATCCCACCTCTCAACGTCGGCAAACCTTCAATTTATTACAATGAATTGACCATATCTTAGTCCATGATAAAGTCGTCGTCTGTTTGTGAAGGGAGCGTATCTTACACTGCAAACATCTGTCGATCCTGTCCTTGGGCTTGGATATCGTCGCCTTCACCTCCAACATCAAACTTCAGCGTCACCCGGACCAGTTAATGCGTCAACCGTGCTCATCGGCCTTCCGTCTATCTGTCCTCGTCGTCGTGACCCGGTACTGGCCAGCCTTCAGCTGCGCTCGTCGCTTTTCTAGCCTGACTACATCCGGGTCTGGTCGCAGGTTAGCCCAGACTTCGTCGGGGACCATGTTTTGCATGAGGCTCACGTGCGTGAGCATCTTGATCAGCCTGTCTTGGGTCGGCTGCCCTAAGACCGTATTCTGGATATCGAATTCTATGTACTGAATGGTTGAGATAGGCGCTGTAAAAGGTTGTCCATGGATCGTGCCGCATGATCTGGTCACGGACAGCATCGGGTGCCTTGCCTGTTCGATGGCGTCCTCATTAGCATACAGTATCCACATACGTCTCATTTGCGGTCCACCTCCGGAAGGCTCTTGGCCCGAGAGGCACTTCCATATCGGTATCCAGCGTTTGTCGCTCCATGGCCCTTCTTCCAACATTTTCTGTGGTTTCTGAGATAGCAAGGTACAATTACCGGAAAAGCGGCGTCAAGTGCCACCGAAAACGGCGGGATTTCCTCCGACTTACTATAGAGGTAATATATATATCAAGTCCTCCTTCAAGTGACATGCGTAATGCGAATGCCTGGCTATAATAATAACCAGGTGCTTGTTCATTTTTAGATATTTTATTGTCACTTCTAGTTTGTTCATTTTGAAAATTCCTTTTTGTTTTCTCCTATTTTCCGTTGTGATGCCTTGTCGAATGCTCATATTTTCCATCTCCCTAAGTCAAGGTACTATTAGTTCGTCAAATGGAAGCATGCAGCCAATAACGAAGGTTACCATGGTCCATCTAAAGGGCTCAGCACCACTGCGCAGGAATTTTCCGATTAGATCAGGCCTCGATACCGTGACGCAGTGTACAAATACATATTTTGGAACACTCGTGTTGCAGAGAATAGGCCGAAGGCTCGGGTATTTGCGAACACCTTCGTGCAGAGAAGTGCAAAAAACCCTCAGCTGAGCCGGTCCCCGCGCATTAATTCTTCCTCGTTCACATGACGTAGGATTCGACGTCAATCAGAAGTATTTTGGCTGCAGGAGAACATCATTGCTAGTAAATCGTGTCGGATGCCGAACACCTGGAATCATTATCGCCCCTGTGATTCCAAGTTTTCGTTAGCTATGTACCTACCATAGCTGAAACAAGAGCGAATCAGAAAATTGCTGTTCATTCGTACTATCATAATATTATAATAGTAGGTGGTATGTAATTGAACGATGTTCCTGAATCCTTGGCACTTGCAGGTCGTTGATCGTGGTTCCGTTCAATCATGTCGATTGCCTGAGAATATCATACCCGATTCCTGAATCTGATATTCACGCCGCTAACATAAGCCGATTATGTCAGGATAAGTATGCTGACGGAGAAGACTTGGATGGGTTTATTCCCTTTGGGGAGAGTAAATTTTGTAATCAACAAGGATCCCTATAGACAGAATTTTCATCTCCCTACAAGACTTCTCAGGCTGACTGGAGTTCATTCACAATGGCCCCGGACTCCGGAGTCCAGAAGCATTGATAATGTGACGGAAAAGTTATTAGTAATTCCGCTGTACGTATGTAATCAACATCAAGAAAGTGCCCGCAGTAGCCTAGTAGGGCTTGTTTTGACAGTCGCAGTGGCAGTCTTTGCTCCGGACATGCATATGCATCTAGCCGTTGCCAGGGATCGCATTTCAGATTCATGTTTTGACTTTGCGTTTCACCAGAAATCCAAGCACGGAGATGTACTAGGCACACAAATTATATGCAACTATGACAGATTAGCATGGTCAATATGCCATTGTCAAGCGCTGGGCCGGTAGACCGACTGACCTTCGCCAAATAGGGAATATTATATTTTCTTTTGCAGCCTTGAACGTCTCTAATAGTGCTGGGACTTCCCCTGTTGTTATCATCCCCTTCGCCGTAAGCTATGTATAATTTAATAATAATGATAGCTTAATGATAGCTTCAATGTTAACTTCCCGTTCTCTCCTGCAGGTGGCTTAATTTCTTCCCCTTTCATCGGGGTGTGTTATGCATTCTCAAAGTCAGGGCTAGATCTAATGCTGCCGAGGATCCAATGTGAAGGTCTCTGACTTCTTTTGGTCTTTTACGTGATGATCTGTCCATGATGTACCGTACATCCTGGCCCCAGGCTTAGAGATCTGTGCATTCTTATTTGTTAATCATCCGGCTGCTTTTCACTGGTGAGGTTCAGCCCTACATAATGATATGGTGGATTTTCTCACTGTACGGTGCCTTCGAACCCTCTGATCAGTCATTCTAAGGATGATCTGGGGGCCCTTTTTTTATCATCCCAAGCAGTATGTGGATCATTGGCGTTGTTCTTCCCCATGTCTTGTTCTCTTTCGAATCGGAATGATATCTCTCAGATACACGTGTGCAGGATCCGTTCAACCCCAACTCCAACGTGTGAAATCTTGTAGGAGTCTGTACTCTGTGGGAGGTATGTAACATACTTTGTCTTCTGCCCTGGTTCAACAGAACTAATGTACGTTGCCGTCTTTAGTTCTGCCAATAATCGGTTTAGTTAGTTATACTCTAGTCTGCTTTTGTGGACTTTTGGATCACTAATCATCGATCAGTCCAGAACCATGAAAGATGACATCCGTCAGCAGAAGCTCGTTCTCTGCTGATATATATGATGACACCCTAGAAAGAGAAAAAGGGCAAAAAAATTTTGGGACAAGTTACAACAAACGCTCGTATGCACGGATGAATAATGGGCGGTTTCCAGATAGATTATTAATAATAATATTATATCATCTCGATTCCTCGAAGGCTTCAAGGCCCAACGATAGGTAAATTGTTACTAAGTATCATGTAAAGAGATTGAATGATCGGACCATGGATTATTAATTTATCCTGAAGAAAACCCGATCTACAGTATGGATGCTGCATACAGACCTAGATCCCTCAAACGTCACAAAACGAGGGATACAACTATCATACACTACACCATTATTTTAACACGTTCGACCACCGACTGTTTTCGGAAGGTCGTCAACGTCACTTGGTCTTTCTTGATCGTCCGTTTCTGATCTTGATCGCCTTTTCCTTACCTGACCTCGCTTCTCTTTCCTCTCGACTATCTCCCTCTTCTCTATTCCCCTTCCGCCCCTGCTTGTCTTGCCTTCCCCTCCCGATAGTGACGATACCTTCAGCTATGCACGATATCATTCCGATGTCGCGCCCCTTCTGTTGCCTCGCAATCCTATAGAAGGACATGACGGCCCCAGGCGCAGAATTCGAGGCAGAGACACCACATCGCTTGGTCAGACAGACAGCAGTTCAATGACGGACCATCCTTGACTCCATGCACAAGTGCAAGTTGGGACACACTGGGAAAAAGGGCGCGAGGGTAGAACGGATTCTCATAAAACGACAGACCCGTCGCAAGAAAACGTTCGGCCTGCCATCACCAAAAAAAAACGATCGTCGTCTTCTGTTCTCTCTCCGCTGTCGTCGTCTTCAGAGGGATTCTTCCCCGTTTTCCCCCGCCCCTCCTCCATACCCACTGCTCAACCAAAAGGCCCCCCCCCCCCATCATACCGTCTCACATCAGATCGGATGTTGTGTAAGCTGGTTGTTTGAAGATGCCGCGGACAAGGACCAAATTCATCTGGCCGCCGGTCAACAACTCCCGCGGCCCGGATAATTCCAGCCCGACCGAACCTCCAACGGCAAAACGCCGACGGGGACCGTCCGCTTCCGCTCCTCAAGAACATCCAGAGCATCCAGAGCATGGGGGGGAGCTCTCTAGACAGGAGGTTTCTGCCCCCATGAAGGATGACCCAATACAACGGCCCTTATCGCCATCGCAGTCATCCTCGTGGCAGCGGGCGGACCGGGTGTCTCATCTGGTGTCGGGCCACCCCGTCGAGCAACTGCCGTTGAGTACCCTGGTGAAGCTATATCAAGAATGGCGCAGTATGATGTCTCCCTCCGAGATGGCTTTCCTCCCACTCCTCATTCTAAAGTTCTAGTCGTCCATAGGGAAGGGTGCGATTCACAACGACTCTTGCTATATCTGCCAGCAAGCCGGAAGTCTCATTCCGTGCCACACTTGTGTGGTTTCGCTTCACCAGGCCTGCATGCCCCCGGGAGGTTCCTTTGATTCACAGACGCACTGGTATTGCTGTTCGGTCTGCGTGCGACTCAATTGGCATCATAATCCGCCGACGATGAGCCCGCCAGCCTCGCCGCCACCGCATCCCTCCCAGCCAACGTTGCCGGCCATGTCGGAACAGGTCATATCGCCGGAGAATGCATCGGCTCCCCACGAGTCCCAGAGCGCCAGTCAGCCGGATCCTGGCCGCCGGAGCCAGCCGCCATTCTCGACCTCCTCGGAGACGTCCCGCTCGACGGGCTGGGAAGTCCTGTCGAAAGCCACGACGGCAGGCGCGGCTCCTTCAGCCTTGGGGCAGCCGATGGCTCCTCCGCTGCCGGCTGGTCCTTCATCATGGCCGTGGCGCGCGAACGAGCCGTCTGTGTCCCCCTCTCCCTCACAGGGAATCTCTCCACTGGATTCCCACCCTCGAAAATCGCGCTTCACGACCTTATCACCAGAAGTCGACTCGGCGCTCTGGGTGCTCTGTCGCGAAGTGGAGAGTGCCAACTCGCTTCGGCAACAGATTGCAGAACTCGAAGCGCAAGCCGCCAAGCTCCGTCAAGAAATCAGCATCCGTGACAATCAACTGATCTTGTCGCAACGAGCCGTTCAGGCCGGGCGCGTCCCTCAGGCAGAGATTGACTATCTGCGGATCCGGGCGGAGAAGGGAGAGGCCGCTCTTCGGGAAATGGAAGCTCTGCGTGCGAGAAATGAGACTCTGGAACAAGAGATCAAGGAAGCCAGAGCCGTTGCCGAGGCAATGAATGAAACTCTAAAAGAATGGAAAGGCAAACTATCTAATATGATAGCGAGCTGAGAGATTTCCCCTTTTTTTTTTTAATTTTTAATCATACTCCGTGATTTTCGTCCTCCAAGCCTTTTCCCTTCAAAATAACATAGCGTGCGCTTCTTTCAATCATATCTTTTAAGTTAATTCGGAGCAGATACCATGAGAGAGCGAGGTGTTTTGGCGATGATCAAGTCTGGCGAGTCATGAAGACAACTTGATACCCGGGGTTTTTGTTCGCATTTTCCTTTTTCACTTTTCTTAAAAAATAGTTTTCTTTTAACCTATCTTTTCCCACTCATGTATAATATATAGATCATGGAATAGGTTACGTACAGTACATACCTAAGCGGACATATGTTAACTATATTGCAAAATGCTCAACGATGATTCAGGGAGGAATACTCCCCCATTACCAGCAAGTTCAAACGACCACAGAATATTAAATACCACCCAAAATTACGATTTCATTCCTGTTCGTGTCTTCTCATTCGTAATATTATTAAGCATCACTTTGGGGATATGGTGATGTAGGCAGCGATAGGCTACGTATATATTAATAAGATTGCATATTATTATTACTAATAATTACTATCTAGTGGATGGAAGCCTGAGGCGTTTCAATATTTGAAGAGAGAACCTTTCTCTCTCGTCTTATTAGATCTTCATAGTGTGTAGTCTCCTGCTGGCTGTCTAGCTGGGCCCGAGCGCTATCAATAGGGATTCCTTCTTCTTACGTTGGAGAGTACTCTCCGTGCCTAGTCTTATAACCTACCTATGTTATAGGGTATGTATTACCGAATCTTGAGGAAAACCTACATACTTGAGTCTTGACTCTTCATGTTGCCATAGGTCGAATCTGATTCCCATTCCACAAAATCGATAGGAAATGGGACTTTTGTCAAAGTAATACCTAGAATAGTGAAGGTGTGTCAATAGTAGTAGTATATATTGGTGATAATATGTTCTGATAGCGTTGCCCCTAACTTCTAAGTAGCTCGAGGCTGGAGCAGTACGTAAAAGGAGTGGAGTCAGTCTGCGCTCTGATGCAGCCGGATATATCATATTGAGATCACTAGATAAGATTGAAGCGAATAGGGCTCATAACCTGCTATGTGAAAGGCAGAGCAGAGTCATTTGAAACAATTGTCTGTGACGTATGTACCTAGGTAGAGTAGGTTCGGTGTATTGCAAAAGATGGGCTGACTTCTGGAGATCTAGATGTATCTATCAGACTCACCAGCTTCCAATATGGATTCTTCTCTTATGATGTTGTATAGTAGAAAAACTCTTGGTGTATAATCAAGATATAATAAATTACAAAGGTACCTATATTGTTATAACTTATAGTATAATATCGGCCTTTGTTGGTAACGTATAAATTATACGTGTCCATTTGGCACTAGTAGTCATCTTTGTCCTTTGTCATAATGTCATTAAGAGAGAGAGGCCTTATTTCAGTTCTCAGATTGATTATTGTGATCATGTTGATATGTGGGTAAGCCGAATTCCGAGGACACTGAGATAAGAGAGGCCGAGATGATGTAGAGACTACTAGTCTCAGCACTGAGTCAGCAGGCTCAGTATTGTATAACTAACTGCCATAACAAATGTAGCGAATCTGACATTATAACTAGTATGAGGATAACGTCAGAACGAAAAAAATTTTAAAGGCTGCTGGTGAGACAATTGATGGTTTGGCAATTTATCGAAGTCGGTTCCTTAACTACCGCTTCCTTCGGTTGCTGTCTTCATGCTTCAAGGATATCGATCGTGTAGTCTTATTTCCGAGGACTTTGTCGGTTTGACGACTCCTCGAATTTCTGAACCCTTTCCGGACAGCTTAGATTCTGAGTAGGTAGTTCTCGCGTATCTCCGCTCTCATCATACCCGCGAGCTTCGTCTCGTGCTGGAACAGCTCTCTTTCTGAACTACAAGAAGCCTGGTCTATCCGGTTTCCCAAGGAAGTCCTCGTCGTTGTCGATCGGGATCGATGCATTCCCACAGATCGGCAGCCACAGCGCTCTCGCGAAATGAGTTCGTGGTTTTAAGCCAGTCTTCTTATCCAATATTGAAAGTAGTGACTGAATCGACGGAGGAGCTCCTTTTTGTCGACATTTTCGTGTTTGACTCAAATAGATTGAGTACAGACGTTGCTTCTGTGATAATAATGAAGTCACTCATAGAGGCATTGAGAATACAACCGTCTAAAATTAGGGAGCAGGTTCTCTGCTATATCCCGTAGGCTGTGTATTTCTACTGTACAAGAAGAGGGAGCTTCAGGTAATTTTGGCGTTGAGAATCGAGGAATTACTAGTAATTGGCATGGGATTGAAAATTTTTGGGGTGAACCTCTGCTTAATCTCCATGGACTCAATGGACTTTTTGTCCGAAATATTTTCATTATATCTCCTCTCGTCCTTAAAACAATGTTGCAGAATGCTGCTGGGAGCTCATAGAACTATGTAAAGTTGCTTATTATAGACATCAATTTTACTTGTGGTGGTGGTGGTCGTGTTAAAATTATTCCGCCGTCCATGTCCGTACGTCCGTAGACTGCGTGCCCTGGGTTGGAACAGCAGTAATACGGAGCTCGCTGGCGGTGTCAGCATAGCGAGAAAGTGCTATATGACCGGCGGAAAGTCATTATCGACGAGATCCGGAGGCGGACAGCCGGGGAAATCATGCTTGCCGTTGTGGTGGGAGGTTGATCAAGCTGATGTTCTACATAGGCTGTCGCTAACCATCACAGCTATGCTGTGAAACCAAGCTTATCCCGGTTATAATTATATACAGACTTATTAACAATAACCTGGAGTACCGATTTTTCTTCAGCCTGAAACAGCCGTTTTTGAGGATTTCCGATTACTAAGTGGTAAGGAATAGCCTAGATGATCGATATAACAAGTCTCTTGGTATATTTGTGGATCTATATAAAAAGACGCGTGGGGTTTGTAACGAATATCATGTATGTAGATCATATCCTATTGCATCTAATATATCGGCACCAATCTGTTGTCCATGATATGCAGGATTCCCACTCTGCTCAGGCATCAAGTCTTGCCTTATGGTAAGTGTGTTCAACCAGGCGACCTGATTATCACCAGAGCTGGGCTGCTGGTAGACTGGAATGAAAGATCCGGGATGTGCAGCTACATGCTGAATATCTTTGACTGGGATGGCCATTGACATTTGGTGTTGGCCGTAGAGGGCACGATGCATTTCTTCAGTTGCAGAGGCTTGAAGATTCTTCAGGTATTGGTTCTCCATTTGCAAGGCTCGTTGATTTTCTTCGGAGAATTGAAGCCTCACTTTTAGATCCTCGACCCCCTTTTTCAATCCTCGGATAGTCTCTGCTCCTTGGATCAGGTCGGCTACGTCCGATTGGCCCCACAAGATTGATGGTAAAGTAGTCCGCAGTGCACTCCCATCTTCGCCGAACGCCTGCCTGTAAACAGACCACTTCTGCCATTGTGATGGTTGCCGTGTGGGTCGTTCGCAGGTGGGTTTATGCTCCTCGCAAGCCTGGGGGGTTTCGAAAGGACTCCAGCATCTTTTGCAAACTCGTGGCAAGCCACGACCAACCATGATGCCATCGATAATCTTAAAGAAATGCGGTAGGCTGGCAAGGTGTTGACTGATATGAGTCAGGGCCATACACAAATCGTCCATGAGATACATACAGTACTTACTCAAGCTCACTAATAAACTTAAACCCACAATGACATCCACCAAATGCCAGACCACGAATTCCGTTGTACTCGGCTGGACGGGCATCCCTCAAAGGGCATGGCAGCAAATTGTCTAGTTCATGGTCTTTGAGCGTCGTCGGGAAAATTGTTAGTCGTTCGCTCCCATCATCGTCGCCATCACCATCGTTTTCAGCAGCTTTCCGTTTCTTTCGATGACAAGGAAGAATACTAAATTGTGTTGAATTACCCTCTTCGAAGATTCGCCCGCCACCTGTCACATTGTAAGTTTTCTCTCACCATTCGTTAGGGGCTCGTTGTATTGGAAGTTCCTCCGCGGACGAAGGTTTTGAAAAGGCAAATGGACTGCCTCCATCCACGGAGGATGAGTGGGATTCCCAGAACTCACGTGAGTACATGGTTTGAGCAATGATGGGAGGGACTTGAAGGATCTGTTCTTGTTCCATGATAAAAATTCGATAGGTCTTCCTAAGTTCTTTTATATTGCCTGGGAATAACAGGGGGGGGGGGATGGGGAGAGTAGAGCAGTTCAACGACTGGTTGCAATGGCGGTGGATTAGGGGCAAATCGTGTTCTGAAGTGCTAGGATATAGCACAATGAGAAGCTAATCCCTTTTAAACTGCAGAAAGAGTCAGTAAGTACGGACAAGAGACGTAAGCAATGTGAAAACAAATATATCGATAACACGCAATCTGACGCCTCACGTACTAGTGGCATCTAGATAACATAGAACAAACATGAGTCCTATATCCCCAAGAGGAAGCGCGTATCATTTTTTGATTTCAAATATGTTTACATAACTGCACACAATAATGCTAATTAGCCTTCTTTTCACGTTTTCAGAAGACTTTCTTTTTTTATTCTGCTCGAATGAGATACGGTATGAAAATTAAAGAGTTAAAGCTGCAATCTGAGAAAACACCTCACCTGGGTGCATCTATATACATACTAATGAATGCATGACAGGTACTACGATACTGAGAGGTTAGTATGTAGCCGACAGCAGGCGCATTTGGATGCTCGTCTTCAACTTGTATCTAACCGTCTGACTGCCTGTTCTCCACCCTGGATAAGGCTCATTGCTAAGAAGCCATCGCCAGCCTCCAAGTTCTCAGTATCTTCGAATTCACCCCTGCCACAACGCCAGATTTTATCCATGATTTCAAACATCCTCCTTCT
>NPHW01005533.1:0-22256 GCA_002240705.1 Elaphomyces granulatus | reverse complement strand
CTCTACTGGGGCTGATGTTACCATCAATGCCATCAAGTGTGTTTCTCACTAGTCAGGCTAAAAAGAATTTTCTGGTTTCATTCCTTTTAAAATGCAACTGCGTGACCATTCGGGGGGAGGGGTTAATACAATGAGACTGCATACATATGTACTATATAGATGGCATGTTAATGAGCTTTTTATGTATATAGAATCATAATGGTCCAATTGACATTGTTGCATCTTCAAGGCCACGCAAAACATCCTGTTCAGCACTTGCAGCGGAGGGCAGTGATAATGTCAAGCCAAACCAAGGAAGAGTAGTACAATAGTATTCAAAATTACTTTGTCTAATAACTGCACTATCCCCATATCTCACCGATAGACTCAGGGCCTTAACAACAATGTGTATCTTCATTTCCGGAGGAGTATATCCGAAATAATGGCCGACTTTATACGTCGCACGCAGCTCATTCTTGTCATTCAGTCTGATAGTTGAAGGCCATCCTTCTCTTCTTCAGTAATTTCTTTCCAGAAGCGGAGGGGATGGGAGGGAATCGGCATCAATGTCTCAGCAACGATTGCCTTCGTGAGGTCGTCAACAGTCTGGGCTGATTTTTCCATAACGCAAACTTTAACATACCAATTAAAGTCATCCTGTGTCCAATGGATGACACATATATAACCAGTTCTGGTGGTCAATGGTCATCGACACAGCCCGATTCAGGCGTCACAATCATACGATGTCGGTTTGTTAGCATCTTGTTTATCTTCTTTACACAAATGATTCCTCTCTCACTGTCATCATGATTCATTCGTGTATACCTTTGAAGCGAATGCTTTTCTCTTTCTGAAGGCATCACCTCACTTTAATTCGTAGTTGAACTCAAATCAATGGTTTATAATGGACTGCAGCTGGATACTGTGAAGAAAATTGTCAGCTACTACTAGCTATAAATCCATTTCGCTTGGTCACATACGTCTATACTATTACAACCATGTCGTTTCAAGCCCTTTATCGACCCGTGACGACAACTCCTTAGTACCTTAGTCTAATAAGTTGATCCGAGGTTAACCCAGGCCGCATTTCCCGGTTGGAGCAACCTCGAGTTTGGAAACGTTAACGCGCTTTTCGTTGTCATCTAAAATCGGCAACGTTAGGGGAATGTTAGTAATTGCTAACAGCAGTCATTCATTACTTCCTACCTTACAAGTTACGGAAGATAGGACAACGCATTTGATATGCAAAAAGGTGGACAACTCACACAGGTATTATTGACATGTTACAGGATAATTAGACAGTGACCACACGTTAATTTCGTGCATTTGAATAACAAACTGACTTGCAATGACCACTCGGCCTCAATTATGATGAGGGTGGTATATAAATCCAGTCAGGCGTTTTCGATATGGCCACCATGGACCATTTGGGGAGGGTCCGAAAACAGAATCTCCCCGGATCTGATAGCTGTTGTCATCGAAGCAAATGGGTGGCTGACGGGGAAAGTCGTCACGGTTATGACAACGATCTGGACGCATACGCTGGCTTGCTCGGTCCCACGTTTCTGAGTGCATATCAGATCGTATTGTCACTGTCGAGCTTCCCAGTCTTATGGCCGTATTCACAGCAACCACCTCGATGAATCGTAGCATGCCTGCTACGTGCTGGGGTGCGTGGACATCGTCCAATCGACGTTTCACCGCGGATCTGGCTCCCCGCGACCAAGTGTACTGCACACCGTGCAGTACACCACTGAGAGGCAGGGATTGAGCCATAGAGGGCAATGAGGGAGAGCAAAGGCCGCGTACGGTGGGGAGAACCAATTTGAATACTAATAAATTGGTTTAAGTTAGTCAGATGGGTTATTATGGACATAGGAGAAAAGATTAAAGATACTTTAACATACCTAGGTATGTACCAAGTCCTCCAGTTGCATATATCTAACCCGTGTCAATGTCATGGACACAGTTCGATCCTAATTGATATTGTAGTGTCGATTCATGTCAATTGTTTCTCTTTCCCCTAGCTTCGATGCCTTCAGAAGGCATAGTATGCATCACTTTAGAACTCAAGTCAATGAATGATACGTCGACCTTTGACAAAGCCGATTGGACTAGATACTACTGTGAAGAAAATTGTCAGCTTCTACTAGGTAGCTGTAAATTCATTTCGGTTGATCACATACGTACCACAGCCATGTTTCCCTGCGCACCATCATGTCAAACCTGCGGCCACCTTCCACTTCCATCTGCCTAAGGTAATCACTGCTGGTAACAGAGCTCTGATCACAAAACCATCAGCTAACTCTACCAGGCCTCTCCGGTGTTTCCGGTTTTACAACACCTGGAGAGACAGTTTAAAGGATTTGAAAAATCCGATAAAAAGGTGGACAACTCGCATATTGTTAACACGTTATGGCTCAATCTCAGGATTAGCTTGAAGAGATGCTACAATAAATAGTGTAATCAGACAGTCGGAATCGTTAATCCCTTCAAGTTCGTATATCACTTTCTTATTAAAAGAGTCAGTGGCACTGGTTTATAATGATATGTCTGACAGTGACATCTGTGAATGAATAACTGTTGGCAACTTTTCTGGGGTAGGTCTACTAGTTACTAGAGTGGTAGTGGTGAATTAAGTCTTAAGCTTGGTTCAAACCCCTTACAGCACTCTCGGAGTGAATGAAGCAAAAAAGCTCACTCCCGTATACTATGGATGCTCAGTTGATGAGGTTTGTAGGTAATGCGTATCTCTTCTCCTTTCCTTTCTCTCCAGTTCGAAATAGTAATGACATGGTCAAACAAGCATCAAGCTATGATGGACAGCACCAGGGAAACGACTCTGTGGTACAACGCTTGGTACTGTAGGTAGTTCTGAAGATTGATATATTATTTCCCGTCAAATTGGACCGCGCAGCACTCGGCGGGAGTCAACAGAAGTCGGAAAATGGGTTAGTTATGGCCATGGCCGATGGGGGCACTCTCGAGAATATGAAGGAAGCAAAGGGGGAAGCAATGCCTCAATCTTTTCGGAACCGCTAGTGTGTGTTATCATCCGTTAAAGTAGTAGTTTTCTTCAAGGCACAACATTAGCAGGGGGTCAATTCCATTTATTATTCTCCCCTTGATCGATGGACAATTAATGTACTACCTAACTACTTATGATAGATCTATGTCAGGGTCAGTGCAATATACCTAGGTACTACATGTACAGGGGCAGAGCAGATCGGTGGAACAGTACTTTCATACATATCATTTGCTGATCTCTGAGGCATAGGGCCAATTTTGTTTGTTGATACTCTATCATATCATATTTTGCCAACGAAGGTATTTTGTTCTTTATGATACCTATTTTATAGGAAACAAACAAACATTTGCGGAACGTCATCAACGTATCTATCATCCGGCATCCCCATTTTCTTTTCGTCATAGATACTCTCTGCATTATTTGTGGCGGTGTTTCTTGTGTCATTATATATAGTATCCAGTCTACTTAGAAGGCAATGGTAGAATAGGGTGGCTTTGAAATCACATTATGTATTTCTCTATAGCAGTATATTGTACATAGAAACTTTCCACTGTCCAACAATCGATCCGGTTTATACTCCTTTCTTGTGGCTGGGGAGAGCTGCCCAGTTCTGTATGAAGCCTCATGACGTATCAAACAATATCACAATATCCATATCAAGTTGACACAGCTTTGGAGTGAGATTTTTTAAGTGGACAACTTTTCGAAGCAAGGATTTTCTGGCAGACGATTTCACCGCCTCAGGGCGTCCTTTTTGAATTGTCGGAGGAGGCGGTGAGGTTCTTACTTTGATGCCTCCATTTAACGCCTGATTGTTACATATAACATCCTATTTATCCCGTACGACGCGTTGGCAATTAATTTATTGCGGCCATATTACATAGTACCGCGTTCCCCGTCATTAATATTCTTCTGGTCTCTCGCTCGATGTACGTGGGATCATCCGTCCCAAATAGACTTGTGTCAAACTTCTAGTGATAATTATTGCTACTAATAGGCAACCACGGCGATGTCGATATCCCATACTCTGATTGAGTTAGTCGCAAAGATAGCCGGGCGTTGTTTATATGCCTTGACATACATATAGAAGTTTCAGGAGGATTCTACAGATATGCATCTAGATCGTTTTTCGGACACCTGTGTTTAAGTTATCCGATGTGGTGTAATGGTTAACATTTTCGCCTCTCACGCGAAGGCTCGGGGTTCGATTCCCCGCATCGGAGGAAATTTTTTTATTTTTTATTTTAGTGCTAGCAGGAGAGGAAACTTATTACAGCGAAACGACGTCGGACGGAGCAGTATAGTACAAGGGAAAGTTAGCAGAACATCAGATCCGGTTTCGATTGCGATATCTCCTTCCAGTGTCAATCTTCTACGGTAGCATGTTAGTTATAGACTCTCGTTAACTCTAAATTACTTATCTTCAGCACACAGGGAAGGTCACTTTGAGTCTTTCAGTCAACGGAAACAAGTTACCGCACGAAACCCGAAGCAGACGACCTAGGCCAGCGAGAGGATTGGTGAAAGGTGGCATATCTGACTGGGCTACTTCAGAAATAGTACATACATCCACTTCGACCTAGCCCAACGAAAGCAAGCACTCAATTATCTGTCTCTCCCACGAAAGTTTCAAGTTTCCCCCGAATGAAATGCTGAATGGGATGGATCATGGGGCTGTATCGTTTGCCTCGTTTACAAGCATTGGATATCGTTTGGAGAGCCTCCCTTATGGAGTGGACCACCATATATGATGTGCCGTCTAATGCAAATGGCCATATGACTGGTCTGTCTGGAACGGGATGGGAGATTTGTAGTGCATTCTGTCCATCTTAATGGCAGTTGCAATTCTCGTTCGTTTGATCGAGGAGGAAGAACGAAAGGAGGCCTTACATAGGGAGACTGTTTATAGAGTACACTACAGCATTGGATATATTGCCAGATTGTGGATCCCAGCAAAAATACCGCTATATATAAATCACCTAATTAGATTGCCTAGGATACTGTTTGCGATCTGATAATAAATTCAATGTATAAGCCTACTCAGATGCTACCTATGATATGTGACGTGACGGATGGCCTGATCGAGTTGATCAAGAGCACAAATCCTACCTAACCCGACAGCTATGCTAAATTGCTAAATCACGATTTTTATTCTTTAATATATCTATCTACATTAAGTCAATTGGAACCTTTCTTATCCGAGACTCAGCCCAGCCCGATACCGAAGAAATATACATGCATATTGTCGCTCATTCTTCCTCTCCATCAGGACAATCCTGAGAACATACCTACCTACCTACCTACACCATATGCACAGACTTATTTTCTCTTTTGTGCAAACAGTGACAGTGTATACTACATAGTAATATCAAATTATGATCCGACTGATACCTCGTTTATAGAATATAGCAGATCAATGCCGGAAGAATCTTCCAAGGGATAACTACCAGTACAGCAAGTAGTATTATAGAATAACAAAACATTACTATGCACCCAGCTGCGTGGCCTTAGGTAGGCCCCCCAATGCGGGAGATGTTCTGAGGATCTATGTATGATATCTCCTCGGGCGGGTCTATCTGCTCGATTCAACATGATGCTAGTACTAGTAGTCTAATATTAGTAATATATGGTGTGACTAGTCTAACGATCAGTCGATATCTTTTCTTCGATGGCACTCAGAGGTGAAGCCAGACCCAAATCAGCATGTTAAAGTTTAGTGAATTCCTTTTCATATTATAATATTTAATAAGAAATTTAGACTTTCTCACTCTAGAAATATATGTACATTGTACGTATATAGTGCCTAATATGATGAATGATTTGAAGACCGAATCAAAACAAATAGTAGATGAATGCCTGATTACAATCCATACGTATAGTACGGTCTCATCTTTATTCTATTACTTAAATCAATTGCTTTTTCTTATATTCTGAGTAAGTTTCTATATATTGTGTTTTATTATCATCAGATTCATCGCTGCCACTGTTTAATAAGAGGCTAGGATTCGCTTTTGTCCAATGTAAATGAATTGACGTTACTGCCGCTGACTCTAAAATCTTTCTTTGCTGAGGCAAGTTAATTGATTATTAGTGAACTGACTGATTAATTACCTGATAGCCATCGATTGTACGTGAGTTTCTTCTGCTTTTCTTGCTTTCTTGTTCTTACACAGTTAAAGTAAGAAGAAACCGGAGAGCGGAGGGAGAAATGATACTACTTAAGAGAGGTAGAGAAACAGAAACATTGATAAATCTAGACACCTAAGCAATACTGTTCTTCACGATTTAGAAATACTATTAGGAGGGAAAGAAGCAGCAGAAGGGGACGATGATGGTGAAATAGAAGTAGAATCCATCTTCCGAGACAATCCAAGGAAAAGAAAGGACAGAAAAAAGAATAAAGAAAACATTGTAATCTTCACTCTATTATAGATCATAAATCTGCGCGAGGATGGAGTTTTTTTTTGGATTCCTAGAGACAGAACAAGAAACATCTATGCATATTTGTCACTTATGAAAACCCTTCAAAGGGGAAATAGAAAGGAGCAGAGGGAGGGCGGGGGGGGGGAAAGAAAGAAATATAGCCTGTAAAACTTGGAACAGCTTTGACTTGGGACGAATACTTAATGTGTATCCAAAAAGACGAATATACGCGTATTTTGACTGAGACTGTCGAATTGCGATGGATTCCGGGTATATACAATACGATGTACGTATGTACATAGGTATCTGCACGAAGCCATATCGTACATACATATGCATGTCGTCGCAAGCAAGACCATCCTCGGAAAAGAAAAAAAAAGAAAGGAGCTGGAAGGAGACGTCAAAATGAAGGCGGATATGTATGTAGTTAGGCAAAAGAAAAAGATGAGAGGGAAAAAAAAGATATCGTCATATTAATATTAACATCTCGATCTTTTCTTTCCATTTCCATGAAGATATAATAATCGTATGCATACACGAATCGCCTCCCTCCTTACCTTCCACTTTAGTATAATATTTCCATCCCAGGTTGGTTATGAACGTTATTGGTGTAATGAATTGCATGCATCACTCGACCTGCAATGTGATGGAGAAAGAGACTGGGTGGAGGTGACGTGACGCTTCCTTGTTCTTACTGTTGCTGTTGTTGTGGTTCTTGTCGTTCGTCGTTGATTTCTGTCAAAATATGTCAGATGACAAGGTGCATTAAATGATCTCTTGACAGCATGATGTATGTTGCCCCTTGCTTGCGTTATCTTCAGAGATGATGATGTATGTATGTATGTATGTATGTATGTATATAGTATGTATGTATGTTTGTATGTATGGATGGATGGATGGATGTACTTAATATATATAATAATATATATGACAGACATGTGGGCTAAAGTAGAGCGTATGCAGTGGTTTGGAAAATTGGGAGTATTACTTACTCTACATCTCCATACTTTCTCCGCACATGATAATAACATATAGATGTGTCGCACATGAAAATGCATGGAGGTAGGTATCTGTCTGCTACATATATCATGCATGATAAGCTGCTATGTAGGTCAGGTGATAGAATTTCTGGAGAAAACTGGAGAAGATGGAGAAAACTTATCTGCAAATCCGCGCTTCGATCGGGCAGACAAACAGACTGCAGGCTTTATTTTCTCTTTTACCGGTCTTCCTTGACAGATGACTGGACTACTACCCGTCAAACCCTGAGTAAACTAGAAACTACCTATTGGGCTGCTTTGTATTATTTAGTTAAGGAAACATATGTCATTCGGTCCTGCAGTGTAACCTCTTTAGGGTCTTGCTCGCCCCACCACACATCAATAGCTACCTGGGGATCATGGTTTCATTTACCGGCTCCATTTTAACGTCTTCTCAATTGAATCTATCCAAGTTGCTGCAATAATAATGCCATGCCCCAAGTCAAATCCTTAGTGGTTGCTACATAAGTCACAGAGAAAGAGACACGGAAAACAAAAGAGCAGGCAGAATACCTAGTCCTTAAATGGTCTCATTAATACTATCTATCCATGTATAGGTACTCTACAGGCGGCTGATTGCCCGTATGTACCGGATGATGTGGGAGTGATTATAGTGGCTTCCTTATTAGAGTGCGCTATTTTGCAGCAGCCAAGCCGGAGCCAAAAAAAAGATGGGGTTCTCCATGTATGTAGAGCCCCTGTTTTAGATAAAGTTCAACATGTTGGAAGCCTCTCAATCAATTGTATCATTGTTTTGTTCAGAAGCCTGCACATAAGGCTTTCGGTTTGATCGCATATTGCTACATAAATCTCAGCCTTTCGTGAGAGATTTGGACCTAAAAATACATGTCAGGAGCTAGTAGTATACATAGTATGCAGAGGATACATAGTCATCACTCTTAAAACAAAGTGGTATTTCCGAATTGAGTCTCCCCTTGCTTGCTTTTTACTCTTTTTTTCTTTTTCTTCTTTTTGGTCTTTTTTATTCTAACCTTGCCCTTCTTTGTTTGGTGTGCTCCTTGGCCTAACGAAGAATTAGACCTAGAAGAGATAGTAATAGATTGGAACGCATTATTGGCGCATGGCTGCACTCCGCAAATCACGAGCTTTAGTTGCAGTCCATTTCTAATTTAGTTTGATCCAATAAAAATGGTGCGAAAAATGGAAGAGAGAAACAAAGAACGGATTAATAAAAAGAAAAAAAGAAAAAGAGAGAAAAACAGAAAAGTGGCGCAAAGCGCGGCTACAGTAGACAAACTCTCCCTATCTCTCTTTTTTTTTAAAAAAAAAATTTGGGCCTCGCTGCAGCCGACCGGCGACAACAATTATTTACTACTGATACATACGTAGTGCATTGTTACAACCATTTCTAAAACCAACGAAATTAAACACGTGGTTGGTCGACATTTTACTATTTGCTTTTTGGGTCTTTTCTTTTCTAGTCTTCGCTTCCCCCATTTCATCTTCCTTATTGGTATGGTATTATTTCTTTCAGCTGATGTCAATTCTTCTTTCCCCAAGTGCTGGTCATGACGTAGGTCTAGGGCGGTGTGATAGATAAGGGACCTCCAAACGACGAATGACTCGAGGGCTGGTTCTTCACGTCGTCTAACAGTGATCAAGAATTTGGAACTCTGTGTGTTGGAAAGTTTAGCCTAGATTGGTTGTCGTTTTCATTTCCTGATTGACAGGTTTCTTGGAGAGTTTGGCAAGAGCTCGGCTTGTTCCGTAAATAATCCTGAACTATGTAATGCAAGAAACAAAAAGGGGGAAGGCGTATGTATCGTGTATCTGCGGAGCTCGGCTGCCACGGCATGACGGAATCGATTGCGAAGGACCGGCTTTCAAACCCCTGGACCTGAAATAATAATTGAGTCCAATCCGGTGAGTGGTACGTAAGCCGGTCCAATACGGGACGAATGTGTTGCGTTGAATTCTCTGTAGGGCTGTTGGACGAATTGCTTTTGGAGACATGACCCTGCATCGATTTCGCACATGTGAGATGGGTCCGGGTCTCATAGTCAATGGTGGTTGGTTAAACGGTGTCCAAGGGCCCGGGGTCGGCGTCTGAACGTTAGGAAACAGCATTTCGGGTCGCTTAGTGGGCAGCCGTTATCATTTCATAACAGCGCTGGAGCAGTGGAGCTGGGAAGAGGTTCTGAATACTACTAGTTAGTATCATAGTTTGCGGCTCACCCCCGGGTTCTGTCTTTGTTTGACAACTCTTCTTTCCCTTTTTTACCCCTTACCCCTTATTTGTCATAACAGTAAAAACTACTTCGTACGCCCGTGTTTTGTACTATTTTCTCCTCTTCTTCCACCGATAACCGCGCTTTCCGCGGACCTCACGCGGTTCGGATTTTGCTCAACTGACTCAACACAGCGGTTCTCTGTCTGAATCCTACTGTAACTTTGGGGAAGTTGTGTCCATTCCCACAAGCCATGGCGGTGAGAGGGATGGAGGCTGAGCTGGACCCTGAGGGGCGGCCATGACCAACTCTCTCCAGATTTGTAACGAGTCACCTGTGGGTATAGCGGTCAGAGCGTCTGGTGGTCCGTGTGCCGAGCAGCGGCTATACTGGTTCAGGTAAAAGTCCTGGATCGGGGTATCATACTCCATGCACTGATCGGAAGATCGCCCCGGAGTGTCGTGGCGGTGTCGCTTTTCCGAGGTAAAAGGTCCCCGATGGCGTTTGAAGACAACTCAGAACAAGGCTCCCACGGAATCCACCCACATTTGACTATGACTATCGCCCCTCTTTCACCACCAAGTGGGATTTGCTAGTCGCTCGTCAGGCAGAGTCCGTCGGGCCCGGATCGACACCCAGAGACGAACAGGGCCGAGAAACTCGCGGGACAACTTGCAGTGCAGCCAGCGCTGCCACGCACAGACGTCACAAGCCCGAGCCTGCTTTCAATAAGTATTTCTTGTTAGTAGTGGGCCCTTATTATTTTTATTTTATTATAATTTTGGCTCTGACGCATCCAGTTGCATACTGGGATTGAAGATGGTCTCATGCCGGCTGATGTTGAAATTGGGAAACCAGGGAAACCCAGAGGCTGGGGGGGGACGAGAAACGGGATTGTACAGGTGCCTCATTGATGGTAAAGCCAATGGTGTTGCCCTAGCCAGAGCCCAAATATTGCTGATTGTGATTGATTTTCTCCTTCGAAGTGGCTGGCACGATGAGAGACGAGGGGTTTCGGTTGTTGGGCAAAGGCTTAATGATCATGTGGCTGCTGGGCTGGGGACGCCAGCCGAGGCCGCGTATGTTTGATGGGGTAATGATGGAGTTGCGGGAGTGATGGAATTGATGGAATTGCTGGACCTGTTCGGACCTGGATTGATGGAAATTTGTTTTCATTTTGTTTGTGCTTTCTTTTTCCCGTCTAAAGTTGTTTGAAGTTACCTTGAGAGGGTTTGGTGGGAAAGCAATTGTTTGGAGTGAAAAGCAATTGATTGGAGTGATGGATTGTGGGGAAGGCCCCAGCGCCAGGGTACCAGGGCAAGGCACGTGTGGCCGCCCGCTTGGGCCTAGTTCGTTTGTTTGCTCCAATTTTCCCGGAGAATTGTCTCGTTCCGTCACTGTCCAAGACGAAGGGACCAATCAGAATCGGTGGCAATAGCAGTGACAGTGGCGGTAGCATTCGCAGGAGCAGCCATTATGTACATAATAATACTGATTTGTTCTATCAATTTACTTTATCGGAGAATATATAGATTTCTATTGGTTCCATGGATGTTGTTGATAGTCACAAATAGTTGATTAGTGCACAAAATACACTTTGCCGCTGCCGTGGTCCGAGTTGGCCCAAGCTTATTAGTGGTACCCAGGGTTTGGCGGCCGGTATTCTAGAGTACTGTACCCATCCTGAGGAACGGCTTAACACCGCCCCCGGCTTCTCAAAGTCGTCCTTTTGGGCGATTCAGCTGCTACAAATTAAAGCTGATGACAGGAGCCCCAAAAGTTGCCCCGGCCAAGCCTATGCCAAGTGGTTGTCTGTAAAACGCGTCTCTATCAAGTATGCAAGCCCGGTATCACGGGACTGTAATCACTTGGTACGGGGACTTTCAGGCCATCCCGTATCGTCGCTAGCGGCGTGTGCCGATCAGCCCTGGGGGTCAGGATCCGTTCCTTTGGAGCTGGACCCTAAATCGGAAACTCAGGAACAGTTCGCATGGCCATGAACCAGTCGGGTGACCGTTCTCGCTTGATGGCTCTTTGGCGCTCAAGCCCGATGCCAAATATAAACCAGCTTCCAAGCCCACGCTGCGGACGAGAGCCCAAGCTTTCTCTCGACCAGCAGTTCACAGTCTACTGGTTTGACCGTCGACAATGGTTAGCTCATTGCCGTTGACGGGCTTCATCGTGGTCATCTGGGTGATCCGATGGCTGTGGAATTGGTTGCCTTCACTCTTGGTCGCAATCCGCTCCAAGGTCCCCGACAGTGATGTCACACATATGGCACCGTATCCTTGCGAACCAATCAAGGCCCGGGCAAAGTTCTCCCTCACCATGGGACTGCGGCGTCTCAACCAGCCGAATTGGTTGACTGTCGACAAGAACTATGTAGACGAGCATTGGATCCGGGACCGCCTCCTTCGGGAAAACCGGCAGCAGGTCCTACAATGCCTCCCAGAATCCCAGGCAGCATGCGAAGAAATGCTGGAGGAGGTGATCGGTTTCCTGTGTGACCACTTCCCGGGCATGTTCGAGAGGAAGCGGCGGGGAAGCAGCCTTGTAATATGCAACAAAGAGACCTGTGAATCCTTTGCCTTTGGGCCGTCGAACAACAAGATGGAGCCCCTGGAGATCGCGGCTCGGTTAGCTATGGAAGATCTCAGCATCTTGATGCCAAATGAGGATGGCGAATACTACTTGTTTGTCGGCCTTTCTTCTTCTCATTCCCGCCTCCCAATCCCTCCCTTCTCCAAAAGGAAAGTTTCTGACCAGTGATGTAGGGCTGCAAGCGCCAGTTTGTTTCCGGTGGGCTGGACTGTCCAAGACCGAATAGGGTGGACGATATCTCGCTTGCATGGACCAGTGCCCCAATGGCGCGAAAAAGTTGGGCATTCTGTGAATAAGTATGGACCAACTTCCCTTTCGCCCCTGAGAACCCTTTAATCACTTAGCAAGAGGACAAAGACTGATCCATCCACATAGATTCATGGCCCGTCTGACTCCCCTCTCGCCAATGGAGCGGTCCAACTATTTTGTGCAGACCACCTGTCCGAACGAGGATTTGTTTTCCGTTCTCTTCTGCCCAAATGGGCTATCGGTAGACAACTTCAACCAATCGCCTCGGGACATAATCATTCGACGAGAGAGGCAAACCTTTCGTCGACTACCCCGGACAGATGCAGTCGTGTTCAGCGTCAAAACGACGTTGACTGCCCTTGACGAGCTCCCGCCACAGGAGCTGGCAAACCTGGCGACAGAGATCAGTCATTGGCCAGACGACATGGCGAGGTATAAAGGGAGAGACATCTGGGGCACTGCAGTCCTGGAATTTTGCGAGCAGCGGGCTGGCCCGCAACCCGAAGACACCTGATTCCTAAATCTGTATTTCTTTTTCTCTCTCTCTCTTTTTTTTTCGTTTTCTCTGTGAAGATATATGATATACAAAAAAGCATGGGTGGCTGTCTGAATGGCTGTTAGCGACTTTCCATTCTCATTTTTTCTGCTTTAGCATCTGGTCCTGTTCCAACTTCTCTCCCTGTGTAATTACCTCCAAATAAGCTCACTGGTCAGTAACATTCGGATTGGAATGGTATCTAATATGCCTTTCATCGTTGGTTAATTCTCCGATGATTTCGGAAGTTTGACGTCTTTGTTGACGTGTTGTTGACCCTGACAACGCACCCGGACTAGACCCCGAGGCTATGTCCAAGCAGGCTAGCCGTAGTAACGTGATCTTGTCCGGGAAAAGTACTGACTGTACATGTACATCCATCCGTAAGTATACGTCTCCAGCAATCAATTATTTAGGAAAGCAGGTATTGTATGAAGTACCAAGGATTTGGTACATAAATGTACCGACTTCAGTACTTGCAGCATGACCATATCGTTGTGCCCATGTTAATGCTTTTCTGCCATTAGTCATGGAATCACTGCTGAAGCTGACCGACAAGTACATAGTTGTTTGGTCTCCCCCTGAGATAACCTGCAGCTCTTCTTTGTATCAGCATGGGTTTATCGTAGGAGTCATTCTAGCTAGCTGCTTGTCATGTGAGAAGGGCTGTTGAATCCGGCCAGCTCTCACCTGTTGAAGCGGCTGCCGTGGACGTCACCTATCATATGAGATGCGCGTCACGACACTGGGGTCGATCAACGCAATTCGACAACAATGCTATTCAATCAATGTCCCGTCGAGATCTACCCTGACACAGGCTGGAACTGGTCCCACGTTCGGAGCCTTCCAACAGGCCGCTGGCAATACAACCGATTTCATTGTCAGTCCCAACTGGCAGGGTCAGATATGGACACGGACTAGAATTGCAGTCTTGATGCTGCTGAAATGGAACCTGGGGGTTTTGATGGGGCCGGCAAGGCACACGTAACCGGTGACTGCGGCGGTGTTGGACTGCAGGGTTCTGTTAGTCTCTCTGGCTACCTTCTATTTTCACCAAAAAACAACAGCAGTTATCACCCTTGACTTCAGAGACAGAAGTAAATAAACGAAAAAAGAAAAGAGAAGAAAGAAAAGCAAATAGGGAAGGCCGGGGTGACAAATAGAATGGCTTCTAGAGGTCTCTGGTTTAGGGGTCTCTGGTTGATGAATTGACACTGAATGGACCTGCGGGTCGGTCTTTCTTTCTGTAATATTTCTTTGGTTGAACGGGCACAATCTTTCATTATTGGGATCACACCGAGTCTGGCCACTGGGAAATCCCCGAAATACGACCAATCCGATCTGCATCGAAGCCAGCTTTGGTAAGGGACCCGCTCCCATGGTTTTTCACGACTGTGACATGTGTCACTAGCACTATGTTATCCAGAAAGCAGAAGCCGTTTGTTGACAAGGAAGGCAGCCTGCAACGACCATACCTCGACTTTCACGGTAAAATCTGGCGCAAGGTTCGAAATCATCTTCTGTCCGGCTACCAACATGTTGCAGACCAAAGAGAACCCCTGTGACAGAGTCCGAATGATACCGGATTCCGGTTGCCAATCACGGGCTACATGATCAGAATTAATAGGAAATTTGAGCCGCAACCATTCAGGCCGAAGGCATGGGGATCTAGCTTGTGTAGTGTGCGGATACCTGTTGTGTCAGCAGGCGATTCCGATTGGATTTTTGCGCCGTCATATGCAGAAAATAAGATTCGAACTAGAACTCTTCCTGCCTCATCCAGCCTCTTCACTAGGGATGTCCCATCTTGCTTTTCTGGAAAGCCCTGTCTTTTATGCCTTGCAGTGATACTCTATAATGCGCTTCGCTTGCTTCTTATATTGCCTAGATATATTGACCAGTGCGGACGAGAGCGCGGCCCTGACTCACACTCGAATCGAATCCCGAATGTTGCTTGCAAAACACTGAAACAGTGGAAGCTAACATGTACAATTATAGAGAAAAAGCAAATTGGTGAAAGAAATCCGTTCAAAGATACCTGGGCCAAAAAAAAAAAATTACATATATGTATATCTATAACTAGCGCCTCTAGTTCCAACTATCATAGGGCTCGCGCAAGTGCAGATCTAGCGCAAGTTGGCAACACATGGTCCAGTATTAACACTAGCGCACCTAGGTACTAGTAGTTTTCAATACGCTGTCAGAAAAAGCTATGATTGAAGAGATCGTTCTTATTATAATAATGCCCCGGATACCTCCGGCCTGTAACTTCAACACTTACAAACGGAAAGGGTTCTCTACGCTCACTAAACCTACCTCCGTCTGCTGGCTTCTATCTTACATGTTGCGTCTCATATGTAGGTAGGCCCGCAACCCGGAAGACAAGGACGAACATGAAGAAAGCAAGGTGGTACGAGAACTTCCTCTGGCACCGTCGTGTCACGGCCCCGCTAATTTCTTTTGGCATTCTGCCGCGACAGACCGCTTGAAGATTAGAGTAGAACCTCGCTATAAGGATATCCTCTATGTATGTTGAATCCGGCCGGCTGGACGCCCTCCCACCTGTTGAAATGGCTGCCGTGGACGCCTGCCTTCTTTTTCTCATTTTGATCCCCTCTACCTATCATATGAGATGCGCGTCACGACACTGGGATCAACGCAATTCGACAAGGCTATTCAGGGTAACGAGTCAATGTCCCGTCGAGATCTACCCTGACACAGGCTGGGACTGGTCCCACATTCGGAGCCTTCCAACAGGCCGCTGGCAGTACAACCGATTTTATTGTCTGGCAGGGTCGGATATGGACACGGACTAGAATTGCAGTCTTGATGCTGGACCGGGGGTTTTGATGGGGCCGGCAAGGCACGCGTAACTGTTAGTCTCTCTGGCTACCTTCTATTTTCACCAAAAAACAACAGCAGTTATCACTCTTGACTTCAGAGACAGAAGTAAATAAACGGAAAAAGAAAAGAGAAGAAAGAAAAGCAAATAGGGAAGGCCGGGGTAACAAATGGAATGTTGTTGATGAATTGAGACCTGGGGTATCTTTCTGTGATATTTCTTTGGTCGAACGGGTACAATCTTTCATTATTGGGATCACACCAAGTCTGGCCACTGGGAAATCCCCCGAATACTGTGACATGTGTCACTAGCACTATGTTATCCGGAAAGCAGAAGCCGTTTATTGACAAGAAAACAACGATCATACCACGGTAAAATCTGGCGCAAGATTCGGCGGGCCGCTCTACCAACCTGTTGCAAACCAAAGAGAATCCATACTGCAACAGAGTCCGAATGATACCGGATTCCGGCTACCACGGGTTACATGATCAGAATTGACAGGCACGTAACGGGAGGGGGATCTACCTACCAGCTTGTGTAGCTATGCGGATACCTGTTGTGTCAGCAGGCGAGGTTCCGATAGGAGAGAAAACAAGAGAGAAAACAAGATTCGAACTATGATACATAGAACTCTTCCGGCCTCTTCACTGGGGATGTCTCATCTTGCTTTTCTGGAAAGCCCTGTCTTTTATGCCTTGCGGTGATACTCCATAATGCGCTTCGCTTGCTTCTTATATTGTTTATATATATTGACCAATGACCAGTGCAGACGAGATTCACACTCGAAACGAATTTCGAATGTTGCTTGCAAAACACCGAAACAGTGGAAGCTCACATCTATGATTATGGAGCAAAAGCAAAAAAAAATCCGTTCAAAGATATGTACCTGCGCCAAAAAAAAAAAAAAAATACATACCTAGGTATATATTGAAGCAGGAACAGGAACAGTTTCTACGCGCTTATCTGCGGCACGGAGCACTAGGCCTAATCAGATTGTAGGCCGTTTGCAGGAAGGTAGGTGCTGGTCATCATCTTTTATCTTCACCCAACTTTGCTCCTTTTTGTTTTAACGTTTCTTCTACTGTACGGCGTCGCCCAAACCACGGCCCTTGATATCCGTAAGTATTCCCATCCTCTTAACCATGAGAATTACACTAATTTAATTAGGGAACAAAAGGCGTACGTATATCATCACAGTGTTAGAAGCTTTTGCAAAGAAGGAGTCGGAAAGAAAGATCACCGCAAACGTCAACAGCAAGTTCCTTGAACTTATTCGTCTTGTAAATACCACAACGGATCTTCCTTCAAGTGCTGACCCGACCACGCCCATTGGGAGGGCGTATTTTGTTTTTTTCTCCGCAGTGAATGAGTAAGGCGAATGCTAGTACTCGGTCGTTGCTTTTAAGCGGTCATCGGTGCGGATTGAGTGAATGGTTTCTTATTCTTTTTCCGTAGGAGTTCACCTGCATTGTTATGTGGCTGCATATCGTGACAGTCCCGAGTCGACGCTTTTAATCGAGTTTTAAGATAAATTACTTCGATATTGGCTATTCCATCGTATACCTTTTTGCTTTGTGCATTCCATCGAGCCACCGTTTCTAGCTATGTACCTGCCGAAATAGCTGTACCATCACACCTGCTTGTGGAGATCTACGGATTACCTACTAGGGCAGTGTAAGCGAATGTATATGAAACAAGAGGCTCCGCCAGGTCTGGAGGAACTTGGGCTAATGGACGTGCGGGCAAGCCATGCCAGCCCTGCAACGAGCTCGGTGATAGTTCTGATGGCCGAAGAATAAGAGTGAAGTCGAAATACACTTCTGGATGCAGCAGCAAGCCGGGCCGGCCCAGTCTACATACTACTAGCAGTTTACCATCGCCGCGCTTGCTGGGGTGGGGTATGATAGCGATGAGTGCGGCTGGGATACCAAGCCTCTATATGCTAAAGTTCTCAATCCCTATCAGGTGCTTGGAAACCTCATTGATGAAGTGTTGGAGGCCCAATTTCTTACTTCCAAATCCAAGCCCTTCCCATCGAGCCACCCAATTACCGAGGGCTCTAATCTCCCCTGTCAGTCTGTCAGACATCCGGCTTGTGGGAACAATTTCCGCCGCCTGCCGCTACTGAGAAATGCCGAGTTCGAGGGATGCTGGATTTTGATAGGCCGTCAGTCTGTTTTCTAGCTGGTCACCCCAGCCTAAAACAATCCTCTCAGAGCCATATGCTCAGGGAGAAGGGTTCGGAAACTTGTCCAATTTTGTGGCGTCAAGGTTAACAGAAGATAGGGAGTCACCGCCCGATTTTGCAGAAGGTGCGACGGTGTAGAATTGTCAATTGATCTACAACAATTTCAGTCAGCTAGTATTATAACAAGAAATAGCTATTCTCACTGTTACTCCAAAATACAGTTGATCAAGATAAGCCTAACGCACCCGTTAGTTTGAGCCGAAGAAAATTTTCAGGTTGTTGTGCTTATGGACATACCAGTATAAGATCCAAGGGCATGAACTATGAGAGGAGAGGAAACCAATTTCATTCAATGCTTAGAAGAGTGGCTGTTCCTGTCGATATCGCTCGAGAATCTCACGCTTGAGCTGGATCCTCGCAAGCCGGCGAACGGTGTCATCATGTTTCTGGTCCCTTTCCTCGAACTTCTCACACCATCTCCGATACTTCTCTACCCCCGGGCGGTCCAACTCAGTCCGTCGCTGGTGCTTCTTTCCTGTTCGGCTTCGGAGCCATCTCGACGAGCTCTTCCATCGCCGCAGGTAGTCTGGCCGCAGATGACCACCGCGGAACTTTCGGGGCGGTTCAGCATTCTGCACTGCCGCTATCCTGTCGGCTAGGATGACATGGCTGCAACTGAATGGCTAGAGGCCGCATTCGTTTGGAGGGTCGGAGGGAGACGGTAAGTCAGCTCGCGGGGGGTCTAACTCATAATGTTGCTTGTTCCGTGGTGGCATGTCGACCAGACTTCCCTGCAGCGATGGATATGGCCAATGGAGAAAATTGAAAATGCCGCATGGCGAGCATAGAACGCCTGTTCGGACTAGGCAACTGCTGAGGCATACTATCCGAGTCGAAAATCAAGTGCTGCCGCCCAATTATGGTCACAGCTAAAAAGTTGGATTGCATGAGATCAGGAGGCAGGACAATTGTGGGCGACAGGTCTGGCGAAAAAGAGAGCTAATGACACGTCATCATGGCGAAAAGTCTCAAAAGGTCCCCGAGTTAGAGGGTCGTTCATTCATTGGTCGGCGCGAAGAGTACGCGGACGACATTTCGATAATGGTCCAATGAAGGAAGTGGGATCCGCAGGATCGAATCTTCGCCTCAGCCTACCTGCTCCTTCCCACGGTTAAATGAAGGTCCCTCAGCGCCTCCTCAGCTTCCTGCAGTGGAACCACCAGGTAGACATGGAGCGGGCCTCACGGACGAAGGGAGGGAAGATAGCAAGCGAAGCGAGCGGTCGGATAGGGAGGAGATCCAAGGTCCAACTTGAAGGCAGATCTGGGAGACGAGGAGCAGGCTTCGGCCACCGACAGCGCGATTCGAGGAAAACAAAGAGCCCAGAAAGGGAGGAGCCATCCAGTGTCTTTGGCGAAATGAGAGCGTGGCTAGCGAAAGGGGGAAAGGTGTGTGAAGTCAAGAGTACGACGTTTGGCGAGGAAGGCTCTATTTATGCTGCAGGAGGCCGACATGGAGAATTCCATTACTTCCCGAGACAGCTGAACATCATATAGTAATATGATGCATAGATATGGACAGTGTTCGGTAATGCAAAGACACCTCCATCGTGAGTTTGCCCCGACAATCAAATCTTTGCATCCGCCGACCATCCCTCTTGCTCTCTCTCAGTCTGTCAACTCTTTCTCTTCTGGCAGCATTGGTATCTGTACATGAGAGATTTTGGAATTGTGAAGTCGTCCACGACACGGTGCTTTTGCACACACTACAGAAGTTTTCCTTCTTAGGCTCCATTATCATTAGCGACAGGTTATTAGGATAGAAACAAATGGAGGATAACGACAAAGAGGAACAGGGGCGGAGTACCTGAGGCAAGCGCAGGGTGTGTGGGGCTAAGTATTAAAACGTATAATTAGTAGTGGCGGTGCTCCCGTAGTGGCGGTGCCCCCAGCCACCTGCCTGGCCAATCAACTCTCAACCTCTCAACCTTTCAACCCACTTTAAGGTCGCCACACCCCGCCGCGATCTTTAGGCGCAGCAGATCCCTATCAACAAGGCCTACCTAGTATCCTGTACCAATACGCGCGCCTCTGATATCGCTGCCGCCGCCCGCGTCTTTCGCGAGGCTGCCAAAGGCGGCGCTACGCCCAAGATCGCCCCCGGCATCAACTTCAATATCGCCGCCGCCTCCCTGCCTGCGCGGAAGATGCTGGCGACTGGCAGCCTGCAGGCCCTCCTGAATACTAGCGCAGAGCCCCTTCTAGACAAGTTGCGGCCCCCTGCATCGGCCTATGATAGACCGGTCTCCTCGAGCCCGGCGAGGTGGCGAGGTGGGTATTAGCGCTTCTATGTATGTAATAGAAAATTTTCGGATGGGCGCAAAAGACGCGATGGCTTATCTCGCTATCATAGCTCCGAGGTCGTCACCGCTAGCGCCCTGTATGGCATATCGCCGGCCCTGGATGGTATCAGAAACCCGACGGCGTGGAGAAGGTCATCATCGGCGAAGGTAGCGGCGACCATGAGGTCGATAAGGCTATGAGCGTGGAGGATGTCTTGGATAAGATTATCGCCCAGGCCGAGAGCATGATTGTCGACGCCGAGAAGGACATGGGCGGTTCCACGGCCGACTCAGCAGGGGCCGCGACCGATGACTTTGAGGAGACCCTGACCGACATCCTGCCGGGTTTCCCCTAGAAGGTCGAGGGCGAGATCGTCTTCTGCGATGCTGATAATATAAACACAGACGGGATTTACCCTGGTAAGTCGTTGATCGCTAAGTGGACTTCTACATCATTGTATTAACTGTTTCATACTTCTATAGGCTGCTATAGGTGTCAAGATAATCTTACAATTGAGAAGATGGCCGAGGTGTGTATGGAGAACTACGACTCATCCTTCAGGGATATCGCTCACGCGGGGGATGTACTAGTCGGGGGCTTCAACTTCGGATGGTTCTTCGCGCAAGCAGGCCGCCACCGCTATCCTCGCCAAGAAGATCCCGCTTGTCATCGCGGGCTCCTTTGGCAACATCTTCAGCCGCAACAGCATCAATAACGCGCTCATGAGCGTCGAGGTGCCGCGCCTTGTGCAGCGTCTGCGCGAGCGCTTCAGCAAGGGCAGTGATGGCGCCGACGCTCAGCTCACGCGCCGCACGGGGTGGAAGCTCCTGTGGGACGTGCATAGGAGCAAGGTCGTCGTTACGGAGGACAGCGGAGAGACGTGGAGCCAGAAGGTGGGCGAACTGCCGCCGAACGTGCAGGAGATCATTGGGGTGGTCTGGAGAAGTGGGTGAAGGCCGAGATTGAGAAGTCATCTACGGTGGCACACAAAGAAAGAAAGATAAATAACATAAAAAAGAGATGTGACTTCGTAGATATACACCTTAGTACCTGAACTACTAAGTAGCACTCCTATCGCAAGTATACGTAGTACCGACCCAAAACTAAACCATCTGTCCGATTTTTCATGAACCCTACCTAACAGCCGTTACGAAGTTGAGGATCGCAGCACTCGCTTGGGCGTCGCGCCTTCCATTTCGACCGAGGCCCACTTGCGTTTGCTAGACTCTGTTTACTCCGTTAGCAATTGTCATCTTGAAAGGCAAAGACCTTGCCTTTGCCGTTGTCGACTGTGCGTGTACCTTGCAACCAATCGAGGATGGACGTTTGCGATGAGTTGGGAGAGATTTATACGGAGAAGCGGTATATAGTTCATCTCGGGTTATAGGAATTCCCTCAGGAGATTTAAGTCCATTGTTTAGACTGTTGACGCACTTGACCGGTTCATCCATGTAATGTTGAATGTTGCACTAGACTATCACGGTCCACCCTTTCTTGAAGACTTTTCTACGATACTAGGTAATAAGCCGTTCGAAAGGCATGAAGAAATGATCCATTTACGTCTTATATCTAAAGGCTAACTTACATATGATAGTCCCACTCCTCGTAATGATTGTACTCACTCGTATGCGTCTCCGCCTTATGGCCCTTGCTGTGACTTTTCTGCAATCAAAATCTCACCGCAATTGCAATTAATCGCTATGATAGCGACAATTGGGTGCAAAAGCGCAATACCTAGAAAGATAGAGAAAAAGAGAATCAAAATGTCCCTGGCAATCGGCCCCTACATAAGTACGCGATAAAAAGAGCAAGCAAGTGCCCCGGATACCTCCGGGGATTT
>NPHW01005528.1:0-22673 GCA_002240705.1 Elaphomyces granulatus | reverse complement strand
ACAATGGCCTCCTCCAGACAACGCAGGAACCGCGGAGCTGCTAGTGATGGATCATGGAGGCGGGGTGCCCACAATAATATCTAAAATCGCATCCACTCTTACCCAAGGCGAGTCGATGACTCGGTCAAAGATCATTGTGGAGAGTATTCAAACGTTATTACAAACGAACCATTCTAATTCCTATGGTATGTAGGTATGAAGCAGAAAGCGACGTGTACATTCCTGCTAGATGAGATATGAACGTACTACTACTACCGGAATTTTCGGTTCAACTCGATTCTTGATCCAATTTCTTTTCTGGATCTAATGATAATCACTTGATCCTCGATTATATCTTCGCTAGTACTAGAGTAGTCTAATTCAGCCGTCTTCTTCTTCTCGCGCTACCACCTTAGTTGGGAAAACGGCCGTCAATGCAGTCAATCTAAGATGGATGAATCAAGCCAGCATGGGAGAAAGGGACGACAAAGGAAAACCAAATGGCCTTTACCATTTCCACTGTCCAGGTTTTCTTGTTCCTGCCCAGTCTCTACCAGCGAAGCTGGGAATATCATATATGTCCCATATATAGGTATATGTAGGTAGGTATACTAATATTATGTAATTATGAATCTATGTACGATTTATCTAGTCTCAGTCAACTCAGACCCACCTCTGCCGGGTACGTACCCCATGGACTAGATTTATCAGAATAATGATATGTAAAAGAAAAAAGAGAAATTCTGGGGTATGTGCATCTATATATCTCTTCATAAATAAGTTAGTGGACAAAGAGCGTAGCACAAGTGACAACATAGCCATCTATCATTGCACAATCTCCTACGAGCTTTCATAATGCAGAAAAAAGTGAATGCACTTTTCACCTCTGATACCTCTAACGAAAGAGACTAATACAATTAATTGCACTTTTACCTAAAATAAGACAGTAATAAGTATATAGTATATGTATGGCAGTAAGGATGAAATAACCTCCACAAACAGATGTCCTTCGAAAATAGAGAAGACAGAAAAGAAAAAGAGCGTTGATCTGTATCAACGCCTCTGGAATCCGTAGCTGTCTGAGATAAGATTTCAAGTCCAAATACATTATTGCATACCTAACACACGATTCGATTGGACTTGGAACAAAAATATCTGTAGCTGCTCGTCAGACTGAAATAATCACATTTATCCATTAATCCAAAAAATAAAATAAAATAAAAATAGAGATGCCAAATATTGTATAGTTAAGACACATTGAGAATTTAGAGACTAACATGATTAAATTGACACCACCAAAACCGGTTATCCTTTATTTAGACCCTTACAATCCGCTTGAGCAGACGGGAACAGTCGCGATCCCGTAGCGTACGAAAGAACTCCTGTTCCGCTTCGAGACGGTACATGATGATTCCCGATGAGAAGGGGAGAGTGGAAAACTTAAACATAAAAATATAAGTCGGATGGAAAGGAAAAGGGGAAAGGAAACCCGGGAAAATTCATCAATGGAAAAACGCTTGTGACAATACCACCAACGTTATCTCTCACCGACGTCTCTTAATGCGATGTTCTTTGCCTCGCTTGGACTTCTTACTTTTGTCCGGAGGAAGTGCTAGCGGCTCGTCCCTCAGGTTCCATTCCATGAATCGCAGCAGATAGTCGTCAATATGGCCCAGACTTGGCTCCACAGGAACGTCATCATCCACTGGATACGCCCGTGGAGATGCAACAAGTTGTGGTGCGGGCGTGTCATCTTCGCCAGGTCCCGTCGTCACCGGAGTATCAGCCTGACTAGGGCCCAAATGCCCCGGGGTGCCGTACGATACGCTTCGTTCCTCGAAATCGCCATCGTCTGCATGCTCGAGTTCCTTTTGGGCGTTTTTGGCAGCATCGATATCTTCCTTATCTTCAACTGACTCAAAAACACGGGCACTACCGCTGGCACGAGTATCGAGGACTCGATCCATGGCCTTGCTAGCTTCATCATGTCCTTCCCGCAGATCCTCGCCAATCATATCGCGAACGTCCAGTTTGGTGAAATAGTCGGTAGTGAATTCTCCCTCTTGGATAACCACATCATCGAGCATCCTCTTCTGGTTAGCTTTGCGCAAAATGTTGGACTCGATGGTGTACTCGGAGACAAAGCGGTAGATGTGGACATCCCTCGTCTGGCCGATTCGGTGACATCGGTCTTGACACTGTTTGTCCATTGCTGGATTCCAATCAAGATCATAGAAAATAACAGTGTCAGCACCCGTCAGATTGATGCCTAGACCGCCCGATCGAGTAGATAATATGAAGACAAGAATGCGATTGTCATTGTTGAATCGGTCCGTGAGCATCTGGCGCTGTTCCACCTTTGTGGTGCCATCGAGACGTAGATAGCGATGGCCATGGATGTTCAGAAATTGCTCTAGAATATCAAGCATCTTGGTCATTTGGGTAAATATCAGCGCCCGATGGCCGCCAGCCTGGAGATCTCGAAGGAGCTTCTCAAGCCTCTGTAATTTGCCGCAGTCATACTGCAGAAGTCTTCTATCTGGGAAGGCTATTGACAATCGCATTTGGGCTTCATGGAAAGGGTCATATGGAGGGTTTCTTTGTGCATTAGAGAAGAGGCGTGATTCAATGGGCGTGAGAGCAGCTTCGGTAATACCCGAAGCAACCACCGCTGGGGTTACACAGGCGAATCTTTGAATGTAGCTTTCCATCTCGCGGGACCTTTCGTCGATCGAGTGGATCATCGATGCAAGAACGGAAGAGCGACTACATAGCCAGTCGGCCATGGAGCGTTTCCGCGAAGGACGAGTTGATAAGGCACCTTGAGAGTTTCCAGTCGTCAGGAACTCAATCAAGCTCTGACCGTATATTGGGCGGCGCGCGTGACGAATGGAGTCAAAGTATAAAGATCTCTCCAGTTCTTCCATCCTCTTTTTCCTAGACGAATTTTCCATCGAATCTAGAGTGGATTGTATCGAAGAACCGTCAAAAGTCATCCGCCAATTCGTCCTGTTATACTGACGCTCACGCAGCATCTTAATGGGACCATAGGCCATTAGCCTTGTGCTGTCTTCGGCTAGTCTTCTAGAGAAATCTTCCCTTGAGACTGGGGCGAGATTGAGAAAGTCAAGGTCGAGTTTCGAGAGGGGGTGTTGGTACAATAAGCGTTGCCGAACAAGATGCTCCTTGGTTTCATATTCTGCCGCCACTGGCTTCGGCATCGCAAATGATGTAGAGATAGGCCGAGTTTCAAACAAATCGGGGTGGTTGCATACCTTGCGGAGCTGCATGAGACAGTTTATAATTGATAGGTAGTTTCCAGACGCCAGAGTCTCTTTCGTTTGCGCCCTTGACATAAATCCATCGTATAGATATCGCTGGCGCTTTGAAAGCCTGCAATAGATAACATGCTCATATTTTGCGGGCATCTGCTTCTCAACATCCGCCTTCAATCGTCTGAGAAGGTAGGGTCGTAAAATTGTATGGAGTTTGGTGACAACCCGTTTCGCTTCGTCATCCATTGTCTCTCTACCATGTTCCAGAATCTGCTCTACTGGCCGTCGGAACCATTCAGAAAAGTTCTTCAGATCAGCGAATCCGTCGACACCTGCTTCATCGCCATCGGACGGCATTAAGAAAAAGAGGAGTGACCACAGCTCCGTTAAGTTGTTCTGGAGTGGGGTGCCAGTAAGCAGGAGCCGCGCTCTTGTCTTAAAAGTGAGCAAAGCTTGCCACCTCTGAGAACGGAAATTCTTGATATTATGTGCTTCATCGAGGACCATATAATGCCAATTTCGCCTTTTGAGTACTTGCTGGTCCTGTAGCACTAACTGGTACGACGTAATTAAAACGTCCCAACTCGTATCATCCGTCCAGCCTCTCCGCTTCTGTTTTCGTTCCTCTTGGTTTCCATAATAGGTCATGATCTTGAACCCGGGGCTCCATTTCTTGAATTCCATTTCCCAGTTAAGAATGACACTGGTCGGCACGACCACCAAATGTGGCCCCCAGACCTCGTGTTCCACGGCTAGATGTGCAAGTAACGCTATTGTTTGGATGGTTTTTCCAAGACCCATTTCGTCAGCAAGTATGCCATTTATATGGTTGGTATAAAGGCCAGCCAGCCAATCCAAGCCATAGTGTTGATATTCCCGCAAAGTCCCACGTAGTAAATGTGGTATTTGCGTTTTAAGGCTGACCGGGGCCACGAGAGACTCCTGGAGGGGTTCAATTGGTATTTCTACGGGAGCATCAAATGACGAAATAGATTCAGGATCGGACTGTTTCGTAACAATCTGCGTTTTAAGGCTGACCGGGGCCACGGGAGACTCCTGGGGGGGTTCAATTGGTATCTCTACCGGAGCATCGAATGACGAAATAGATTCAGGATCGGACTGTTTCGTAACAATCGTGTCTGGCGATGCCTGACTGGACTCATCTCTGCTTTGCCGGGATTCTTGCGGCAGTTCAGTAGCAGCCTGTGGTGGTGATGGTGACCTTTCGATATTTTTGGATGACATGGTAATTGGCTCGGGAGGCATTGTAGGAACTAGAGTGACTTCATCTTGGTCTTCTTCCGGTTCCTCCTCCTCCTCCTCCTCATCTTCATTAAATGAATACTCGTCGCCTGTTGCCATGTCATCTTCAGTAAATATATCCTTCGAGGAGAAAAATCCTAGCAATCCGGGGCTATAGTCACTTTCGTCAGTGGCATCGACCTCACTGACGCCTCTATCATCATAGCTTTCTCCCATGTCGTCATCCATGTCTGTTGATTCATCGCTGCCATCTAGAAGAATGCTATCAACTTCGTCCACTTCACCGTGCTCTATCGACATATCCCCAGTGGGAACATGTGAACCATTCTCGTCCTCCGATAGACCTTCAAATTGGGCGTTGTCACTATGGCATGAGGACAGCGATGATGTTCTGGATCTGCGATCTTTCGGAAGGTCCATCTCCGGGATATTTGCGTATTTTAGACGGAGTTCTTCGGCAGTCAGAGCTTCATCATCATCGACCGCGCCATCACTCTCATTTTCGGTATCATCGTTGGTCATATTGCTTTCATCATCGTCGGCAGAATTAGAAGCACCAGCTTCCTCGAGATCTTCATCAGATTCATACAGTTCACTCTCAATCTCTCCTATAGTCTCTTGTCTTCTTTTCTCAAAGAGCATGGTAGATTTTTTAATGGCGCGGTCGAGAGCCTGTTGATCCTCTGCTTTTCGTTCTTCTTCCCAGCGAGCAAGACGGATCCTCTCCACTTCCGCACGAACGAGGTCAAATTGTTTTTGTAGATCTTTTGTCAGTTGTCGACGTTTTCCTTTTAGCTCTTCCTGCTGTTCCCTAACAATATCTTCGGGGTGTTTATTCTGCTTCCTCCATGCTTCGGCACACCACTGGGCGAAGAGTCGTGCCATATTGCGGTGACGTTTGTGTTCCTGATCTAGAAGCTTGCGGAAATATATCGCGTGGGCAACGAGATGATCATAGTGGGAGTATTGCTGCGGCGGTTCATCTTGTTGTTCTGAGAGGTAGGCTGAGCATATTTGCGGGCTGAGCACGCCTCCTGTTTCCCCGGCGGATAGGAGTTTAAGCCGTTTTTCAGCTTCCTCTCGAGCATCATCTTGACTATGATAGACGCCATCTCCTATTATTTCATCACTATTTTCAACCCACGCCCGAAATGAAGCGTGGTGTCTAGGAGGTGGAATGTGGGATGGATGTTGAATGGTAATAGAGGGCTTCTTTAACTTGAAGCGGAGCCTCGGCAGTCTTTGTGTCGCGTATGTATCCGATCCTCCCCCAACATCGATCATTTTCTCCGGTCTGTCTTCATGTCCTTCCATGTCCTTCAAAGCGAGGGGCGGTGTTGAAGAAAGAGTATTGTGCCGGCCCACCCTAGGAAGGGTGCTATTTACTCCCGTACTGGGATGGAAGGGCAGTGCATTGGCGGCAGCGGAACTGTGGGACCTCGTTCGCGAACAGATGGACTTGGACGGTGTTGATTGTGAAACGGGGTGTGGCTTGCTAGTTCCCAATTTTGAACTTGAACTCCTCGGAGAGCCAGCAATGGCGCCCTTGGATACAATCGAGCTTCCGACAGGCCTCTTTCCATTTGCCTCGGACCGCAGCGCCCTCGAGGACTGCGGTGATGAAGCATGTTGCGACCGGCGATCCGGAAGGGACTTGCCCACATATTCCTTCTGAGCTGCTCGTGTTTGTCTCTTCTCCGACCGAGGTTGTAGGTCGAGAGGAAGTCCGTTCGTTCTCGAGGACTTACGCCTTCCGCCCTCGTAAAAGGACGTTGGTCCATCCACTGTGACTCTCTTCCAGGGTGGCGAGATCGGCCGGGGCGTCGAGCGTCGCGGTGTTGTGGACTCTGTGAGCCTTCTTTTCTTCGTGAGAGGGCCATCGAAGTGAGAAGCAACATCATTGGCTTTCTGCTCTTCGGGAGTCAAATCGTAATCGAGTGCCCTTTCCAGGGCAGGTGAGCCGCGAGCCTCGTCCTCAAGTTCGGGAGTAGTTACGCGGTCACGTCGTTCTTCTAGCTTTTGATGTTGTAGAGTGCCATTCGGACTGCCTTTTTGCATTTCTTGTTTTCGGAATGACAGGGGCCTTCTTCGCAGCTGACCCCGACTTTCCCAATGACGGTACGGTTAAAACGGAGAATTTTAGCATCAATGGATAGGTTGAATCGAGTCGAGATACCGTGGGGAGTTTGACATAGCTATCGGCACTGGTGCGTGGTTGACGACAAGAAAATGCGCCCAGATCAATGCTTGCATGAAGAGGGATGATTTTCGCTTCGGCGACGCAATTTTCTTCCCGTGACAATGCGTGGCTTTCCAGGCTTTCGAGGCTTTCGAGGGCTGGGTACATACCGTTTGTATTTTACCTCCAGGCACCAACATAGAGGTAACGTCATACAGCATCCATACATACTAGTACCTTATTTAACTGCTTTAAGGTATTATAAACTTCCGATAAAAACAACCAATCGTTTTTATAGCCTGAGGCTTTATATTCTCTGGACCAGTCCGGTTTCTCGTCTACCTCGTCTACCAAGAACTAAGGGCATTTCCCACTTCAGTTTTCGTTCTTCCCATTGATTTGGCGGAACGGTCAGTTTCCTTTGACCTCTTCAAGTTGATCCTGTTATGCTGACTCCTTTCGTATTAGATGCTGTCTCGTAGGGCCTTGTCCCGGGCTCTATCCCGCAATCCATCGCGTTATGGCTTGTCACACGCATCATTTTTGCAGATTAGGTCTCTTACTCAGACCGGTATAAATGATCCTAACATGGTACAATCTTCTTTAATCATCCATCCCGACTTCAATGGCATAGCTAGACTCCGTTCTTACCGATTTTAGAATGGCAATTACCCCAACCCCCCGGCTGAAAAGCGACAATTCCGAGACCCTTATGGTGACTGGTGGGACAAGCAAGATAGACGGAACTTTGGAGAGCCTGTCCATGAGGACAACGATATCCTAGGTGTCTTCAGTCCGGAGCAGTACACGCATGTCACTCCTAGAAAAGCCTTTGTCTCGATTGGATGCTTTGTTGCGGTGGTCCTTAGTCTTTGCGGTGTGGTGAGCGTCTTGTATCCAGATAAACCAAGTGCACCACAAACCTATCCAGACGGACTTGAGAAGGAACTTGGAGGGCCAGGGGCTGTTCCGGTGAGTTTCGGATGATGCTTGGGAGGATCGATCTCTATGTAGAGACTGCTGTACTAACCGTTCCTCTTGAACAAGGCTCGGACACCTGGGGAGACCTGGTGAGGATGTATACACATACGATAGCCCTGTTTCTTTGGCGCCAATGAAGCCACTTACTACTTACCACTTTGTATTATCCATTTTCCCGCCACTCATGACAAGCAAATCCCCACTTTTGGAGCCATCCAAATTCCATACAATATAGCTCCTGATGATTTGTGGTAGTAGGCGAAGATATGTATGGTCCCTATACGAACCGGTTGCTCTCTTAGGCCGGTCTATAAAATGATATGAAAACGATATGTTCACCAAGTCCACGAAGACTTTTATCCATTCTATGTAAAAGAATTTGCTAAGGCCCTATATGCTTCTCTAAAGTATAAGAAATATTATAATATAAATACATTTTTATTAGCTAAGTAGTAATTTCTATAAAACATAGAGGGACCTAGTTATATATCAATGATTTTTCTTCAATAAAATATGAGGTACTACCTACCTAGGTAACATGCGATACAAACAAACAAACAAAGCAGCAAAGTTTGGGCTAATCCCTATATGGGTTAGCTCCTTGGCATATGGGCTCAAGAAAGCTGTTGCTGATTCTATCTTTATGATATACATACACCCAATACTATAAACAGTGAAGAGCTCTCTCTTTAGCAAGCTACATTGCATCGCTGCCTTCTAGGTTCAAGGAGTGACTATTGGACCATGATTATCCCCATCCGTTGCTTCTCCTGTGGAAAGGTAAGAACTTTATCACTCGACAGTTTATGCTGAAAGGGTCTAAATTTCACAAGGTGGTTGGCGATTTGTGGGAACGGTATCTTCAACTTCTAGACGACGGCGTCCCCGATGGGTAAGACACAAGCCAGATTAAGGACTATAAGTTTACATTCTAATTTACCTGCTAGTGATGCTATGGATCAATTAGGTTGTAAACGCTATTGCTGCCGCAGGATGATTATGACTCATGTTGACTTGATAGAGAAACTCCTACGGTGAGTTCTTCTCCACAGCACCGTGCGAATGAATACCTCTTAATTGTTGTGTTTTAGGTATAATTCTTTAGAAAGAGATAGGGCAAAGGCTTAGATACCCTGTCAAACCTGCACGAAATTCAAGGGACTGTGTTTCTTTATCTCCTTTTCTTTCTTTCTTTCTTTTTTTCCCCAATACCTGTACTACATATCCAGCTAAAAATGTGCCGTTGCTCGAGTGTTTTGGCTTTTTAAATATCTCCAATAGAATAGAAAGATTATTTTATTATACAACAAAGTATGGCGTAGTTAATAATCCCCACACAGCTATGATGTACTTGGACTAGTGGTGGCGGTGATAATTGACATTTCCCGAAAATCCGCTAAGACATATCCCTTTGAGACGAGAAAACAGTCCGCTTTTATCATAGACCTCCAAAAGGCATCCAGGCCTTGCCTGTTCAAACTCGCATGCACCATACCTTCCCTCCTGTTCCTGTAGAAATAACTGATGATATCTTGCGCCGTTTCGTGGACGATGCGTTTTATCGGGTAGCGATCTTGGCCCCCTCCGGCTTGCCTACATCTAAAAGTACGTCAGACCAATCTATTTTGGGTCAATATCGTTTCAGGACTCTGGAGCATCGACCCCCCTTCCTGCGGCAGATAACCCCTGGTTTCAGCAGTCATCATCGTGAATTTCCCGAACGTATGATAGCATTTGACGTTGAAGACTATTTATTGCGACTTTGGAACTCAAACAAAATCCTCCAGTTCGTTCTTTCTGGACTTTATCACTACCACAAATTGCCGCCCCATGATCCCCGAATACGATAAAGACATCCGACGTGCTTGAGCACCCATGTCGACGTCATCCAGTCACTCTCGTCACTCGCGTGGCATCAGCAGGCGGTTGAACAGCCTCCAAAAGGAATCCCATAAGTCACGAAGCCTGTCTGCCTCCCGAAAACGTCTAGTCAGCTCCAGTGATGTCTACAGCTATGCCTTGCGAGTCGCTTATCTGTCGTATCTTCTGCAACCTCGAGCCCGCCGTCCACAACGCCCGCCTTCTCCTCGGAAACAGCCGCCCCGATCGTCCACTTCTGTTCATGATCTCATAGGTGATTTTCGCCTGATTAGGGATTCGAAGAGCACAAGATTCCCACATGGGTTTGTGTCTGAACTCGAGAAAAGATTGACAGGAGTTTTGATGGGGAAGGAGCGGCGGAAAGAGTACCAGGATCACTTGGTTATCAGGACATTTGCGGTGTTCCTCAATGCATTGAAAGAGCAATCCTTTAAGAAACGGATGGAGAAAGACCGGCGGGTGGAAGATCTCGTCCTGATATTTGTTTCGAATGCTACAAAGGAGCTTTCGAAAGGCAAAGATCCCGAAAACGATTCCTGGAATTTGATGGTGGACAGGCATGTCGCACTCTTCGTCCGCCTTATCTCATTCATTTTAAAGGATCAGGACTGGGCAAAAGATAGGCCAGAGTTGATGGGTCGCCTTACAGTTTTGGAGGGTAAGCTGCTCGCCCACGATCAGGATCTTGCGGATGAAAAGGGAGTAGGAGCTGTAGTGGATGCTCCGGTTCCGTTGAGTTATGATGTTAAGGAGATGCCACTCGTTCAAGTCGTGGCAAGGATATTTGGAATATCTCTTGCTCAAGCACAATCCGACATCAATAGGAACAAGTCGGTCTGGATAGAGAAGGCAGCGCTTCAGGACTTGAAGACTTATCAGGCCCACCTCAACCTGAAAACTGGAACAACCTTGTCGAGTGAAGATTTTGATAATGAAGACGCATACGAAATCTGGAAAAAGGGCGAAGGCCCCGATCTTTCGCAAATGATGTTGGCTATTGTGCAATCCAACCCGGAGCTTGCAAGAAGCACCCCAACTGGTGCTCTACCGCAACTGAATGCACAGGCAAATGATATATATAATGACCCAAATGTTTCTGAATTAACACGACAGCTATCGGATATGTCTAATCGAACGTCGTATGTCATAGACCAGCCAGTGGACTTGAGCTCCTTATCCTTCAGCGATCCCGCAGACATGTCCGAGAGTGTCTATACCTTCACTCCCTCTGATCCTAGGTCCTTTTACCGGTTCATCTTAGCCCAAGCCCTGATATACGATTTACGGGACCAAAAGCTTGAACCTGCAGAAGCTAACCCTGATGTACCGGCAATGAAACTGCTCTCCAGACAGTCAACAGAGCTGCTCAATGAAGTCTGTCTTCGTTGGCGCATTCCTCCCTCTTCCCGCATTGTCTTATTCTTGGATGTCATTCGTGAAAAGTTTGTGGACCAGGACATTGATATGGGGACATTGGATTCTGCGTTCGTCTATGTCAAAGAGGCTCCTGTACAGGAAAGCAAGAGACGGAACAGCAGTATACCTTCTCCTCTTCTCGACAGAAAGAGATGGACGATTTACGATATCACCCTGATGCAGCGGTTGCTCTCATCGCTTCATGAAGCTCTCCTTCGAGAGCTATACGACTCAATGATGCATTGTTATGATGCAAAGCCGCAGCCACTTGGTCCTGTGATGTATATTTTAGATAGCCACATTCGTTTGGATCCCTGTTTCAAAGAAAATCCCGAAGATTACGATCGGTTCCGCTCATATGTTCACGACGGTCTTCTACAAAAGGCCAAGGAATGTTATCAACAATTACTCGACAAGGAGATACCTGCAGAGCAGGAGTCCTGGCAACCTTGTCATGTTATGCAACTTGGTCAAGGTGTCATGAAACTATCACAGAAGATTCAAAAACGTTACAGGAATAACCCTGAGATCATGGGGTATGTTCACCACCTTTTTCTTTTCTTTTTCTTTTTCTTTTTTTGCCTAAAATTGGTTACTGACTAAGGAAGGGTGAACCCACTGGATATCTTGCTGAAGAATGTCCTGCCACTGTATGCGGAAGACGCTCGAGATGTGGTCGTTAGGATCATTGAGCAGGCTGGAGAACGTGGAATTGAAATTGACATACAAGATGGCTTTGACCTTTACAAGGAATTTGCGGCAATACGCCGACTTTATGCGGAGGCTCTTTCTAGGTATTAATCGCATGTTTGACTGGTTGAATGCAATAGCTAATCTGGAAATATCCTAGCCATCCTTTCCCTTTCCACGTGGAGGATCTGCTTGCAGATTTTGTTTGGCGGTGGATCCAACTTACTGACACTAAAATAATTGAATGGGTTGACCAGGCCGTAAGACAGGACATCTTTAGCCTTCGGACAGAGAAACAGGACGAGCTACCATCAGAAGAATTACGACACAGCGTATCCGTTATTGACGTCTTCCGCTCATTTAATCAAGTTGTGGAGCAATTAGTTCAACTTGAGTGGGACGATGATCTTCAGTATGCCAAATTTATGACTGCTCTTTCCAAGTCGATTGGAAAGGGTCTTGCTAGATATTGCGAATCGCTTGAGCAGATATTCTCTAAAGAAATGGACAAGCTCACACCAGAACAGGAGGCCGCATTAAATCAGACGAGGCAGGAGAAGTTAATGCAAATGGCAAAGGAAGCATGGAATAATAAGGAGAAAATTGAACCTTTTCAGTTTCTTCCTGAGGTACGCTCGGGCAGTCCATATTTCGCTAGGCTTTGCTGATGTGAGAATTAGTCTCTGGTGAAATTAAATAATGTTGAATATGCCCTCAACCAACTTGACAAGCTTGGACGTGAGATTAATGTTGATGGGTGTGCGGAAGTAATGGCAAAGCAGGCTCCTCCGCCGTTGCAGAGAACGCGCAAGTCTGCAACTTATGTTTTCGCAATCAAGATTGTCGAGGGAGAAGACCTCAAGCCGTGCGATATGAATGGCAGCAGTGATCCTTATGTTGTGCTGACTGACGAGTATCAGAAACGGATATCGAAGACTCACATCGTCTACAGTAGTCTTAATCCCCGTTGGGACGACACCGTGGATATCACAACCAAGGGCCCTCTTAACATTATCGCTACCGTCTGGGACTGGAATGCTTTGAGTGACCATGACTATGTCGGCCGAACGTCCCTTAAACTAGACCCTGCCCATTTCAGCGACTTCATGCCAAGTGAGTATTGGCTAGATTTGGACACGCAAGGAAGAATCCTACTACGCGTGAGCATGGAGGGCGAACGAGATGATATCCAATTTTACTTTGGTAAGGCTTTCCGGACTTTGAAGCGAACGGAGAGGGAGATGACTCGCAAGATCACCGAAAAGGTTTGTGATCACTACACCATCTTTCGAATTACTAGATACAGTTGAGATTCTGATGCTTAATTTAGTTATCTGCGTACATCAGTCACTGCTTATCTCGCCGTGCGCTGAAGGCCTTACTATCAAAAGGAATCAGCATATCCACCATGTCAAACTTCTTGAATCGAAATCGCACTAATCCAACCACGACTGCCCCCTCGCCAGCGGAGATAGAGAATGCGTTAAACCCTCTTTTTACCTATTTCAACGACAACTTCGCAATCATGAACAAGACCCTTACCTCCGAAGCGATGAGGATGGTTATGGCTCGATTGTGGAAAGAAGTGCTTGTGACGATTGAGAGCTTGCTTGTACCTCCTCTTTCTGACAAGCCGTCTCATCAAAAGCCCCTCACGATGCAAGAGGTTGACGTTGTATCACGCTGGCTTGTCCTGCTTCTTAACTTCTTTCTTGCCGTGGACGAAGAAACTGGCGAGGCGAATGGAGTCCCAATTGATATTCTCAAGTCGCCAAAGTATCATGAAATCCAAACTCTTAATTTCTTCTACTTTGAGCCAACCGAAAATCTCATTCGAACTTCTGAACGCATGGCTTCTGCAACAGCGTCACGGCAACAAGGCAACAACAAAAACCGACTTTCAGCCCCACCAGGGCAGGGACCTTTTGGCGGTCCTGCTGGTCTTCTTGGACTTCCCGCACGTCGCGCTAAGAGCATTATGCTTTCTCGCAATCTTGGTACGATGAAGAAGGCGAAAGCGGAGAAATGGCGTGAAGCTCAAGCGGAACCGAATGACGACATGATCCTGCGAATTCTTCGCATGCGTCCAGAAGCCGCCAATTATCTACGTGATCGAAGCCGACAAAAAGAGAGGCTTGCAGCCGCGGCAGCTGCCGATGCAATAGTAAAGCAGAGCCTCATGGCCACAAGTGGCGGAAGGATGTCAGGTACACTCGGGCGAAGATGAAAATAGCTAATTATTAGGAGAAAACATGTTAAAAGTATGACGTCATTCTTATATTCCCTCGCCCCCTTTTTTTTTTGCCTTTTTCCTCTGATCTGATACTCCTTTCTTTTGTCTTTACGAGAAAAAGGTATTGTGATGAGCATAGAAACCCAACGGCTTTGGTTGCTCGTCTCTTTTTCTCTGGGCCTTCATCAATTTAGCTCTATACCCAGCATGAATGAGTGCCTTTCTATTATGATGTCATCTCTTTTGTTTTTTTTTTCTTTCTTTTCCCCCATATGTTATATTTCACCTAATTTCACAAACGTCCTCTCATTCATTGGCGGCATCTGCAATACATCGTCATTGCCGAATCTTCTATTACCTTTTCATGATCATCTTTGCATTGATTCCATGTCCAGTTGTCGGCAAATTATGTTTTATTAATTATACTCAAAACATATTATAATTTATATAAAATAGAAAAAACGGTCTGATCATAGGCAAGTTAAAACAATATGCAGATGCCTTGGCTTGGGATATCAATGATTGACATCTGCAAACCTGAGGTGCGTCATGATACCCTCCAATCATTTGTGGGCAAGTACAGTTACATTGCGTTTTACGTCAACCCTTCTAGATAGCTCCATGCATTAATGGTCCCGAACCAAGACCAGTAGCCCTTAAAACAGGGAATTCTGATAACAACAATACTAGTACTGATAAATGATACATAAAGAGGAACATTCTATCTTCACCCATGGTTTTTATAACAATAGCAACAAGAGCCACGGCAGTAGACCTTCAACTTCACGACTCGTTGAGCGGTTTGAAAGCTGCCAATTCCAAGAGCCTTTTATCCTCTGATTTTGTATATACATGCTATTGCAGCGCCACACAGTCAATCTCAACTGGCACGCCCTTGGGCAACTGGTGAACTGCGACACAGGCGCGGGCAGGCTTGTGCACGAAGAATTGTTCATAGGTAGCATTCATTTCGTCGAAGTTGGCCATGTCAGTGAGGTATACCTGTTTGTAACGAGGGTGTTAGGTTAGTGAGTAATCTCAAAAAGAAAGGAGTTGGCGCAAAGTAAATTACATACAGTCAACTTGACGATCTTCGAAACGCTCGACCCACCGGCCTGCAGAATGGCAGAAATGTTCCTGCAGCAGACCGCAGTCTTCTCGCCGATACTGCCTTCGACCAGCTTCCCTGATGGATCAACGGGGATCTGGCCAGACACGAAGATCTGCCCGTTGGCCTTTACAGCTTGGCTCTGTTATACTCGAAAAAAAGAAAAAACCCCCATGTCATTAGTTGCCGTTGTAGCTTAACCAATTGAGATCTGATACCACCGGAAAATATAGAAAGAAAGGGAGAAGAAGACCATGTGCAACGTACGTAGGGACCAGCGGCTATCCGGCGCAATTGCGATGACTAGCTGTTAGCCTTTTGAATTTTACCAGCAGCGGCATTAAACCAGAAGCTGTATTGGAGACTGGGAGATACATAGCAATGGATGGGGGGGGAAAAAAAGAAAAAAAGAAAAAAAAAAATACTGGACTCACGAGGTGACGAATTCTCAGTAAAGATGGGGATTATCTCCGACGACGACGACATTTTTCGAGATGAAGGTAGAGTTATTAGTAGTATTCTCCGAGAGGCCGATAGCGAGGGAAGAAGAAAAAGCGGCCGAGCAGAAGGAAGAATTGAACGATAAGAAGAAGAAGCAGAAGCAGAAGAAGCAAACAAAGGTCTGACTTTAAACTTGCCACAAGTGCTTCGGAGCATCTGCAGGTTAAAAGAAAAGAAAAGAAATAAATTATTAACAACAAATTAATGAAAATGAGATTAATTAGAACCTTGGAAGAAAGGAAGAAGATTGATTATATCATATATGTATTTATGTATGATACATTATTATTGCCCCGCATTGAGAGCGGGGTAGTCCCTGGATATTTTCGCCAAGCCCTGCGGGGGGCTATGTATGTGCTCTCCCCCCACAGGCTTGGCAGGCTTGGCGAGAAGTCTACATAATAGACTGCATAACTAGGTACATAACTCCTTTTATTATATGATATACTATGGTTTATCTCGTTACATGAGGACCAAAGATAGATCATGCTGAAGTTCGATGTTTTATGTATGTATGTATGTATGTATGTATGTATGTACAACATTTCAGGAAGTGCAACTGATGAATTTACAATAGTGACAAGGGGATTATCTCCACGTAGTGATTTTCACTCAAATAATACAATCCCGCATCACTGCAAAATGTGGCGGAAAATCAAACAAACGTGGGGAAACTACAATAATCTATCTATCTACCTTCCTATGCCATTGAAGCTATTTGCGGTTTAGGGTACTAGTATACTGCTATGGGGGTATTTCACGAAACTGATTAGCAGGAAGAAGCTGACTATGGGTGGAGAGTAGCAGGCAGTTTATCATGGAAATAATGGTGGGATCCATTAGAATTAAGTGCACTCGGGACTGCCTAGCTGCTGTATCAATTGCATAGCTTGTTCAGCTGAGTATCCAAATAATACTGGACCATTGATAACTATCTTTGCAGCAGAAGACAGCAGCATCGGGTTTATTCCGCCCGGGGGACTCGTTGGATCTTTAAAAGTTTCGGCCTTGGGTGTAGCCCCTTCAGCGTCGTGACTTTTCTGTGGATTCGAGGGCAATGGTTCTGACCGTAGGACAGGTTCCTTGCTTGATGTGAAAGGACACCTGGCAGTCGACCGCACTGTGGTGGGAATGGAACCATGATTGCTAAATGCCGGCCTCTTCGATTCAGGGAGGTTGACGGATTGGGGAAGGGGCTCAGGTAGAGGCACCGGGACAGGAATACCCCAAGGACGGCTAGGCGATTCGCCAACTCGGACTTCACGCAACGGTCGTTCAAAGCGACCAGACCTATCAGTGGGCTCTTGATTATTGTTGTCCTCCCTCGTCAAAGCTGGTGCAGGCTCCAAGGACTGAGAGCTGACATCTTTGGCCCACTTGTCCACGCGTTCCGCTGATACAGAAGTGTAGGTAGAGGTCCTGTTTCGGCCTGAAGTCGGGAGGTATGGTCTGTGTTTTTGTCCTAAACCCTGGAGCATGTTAACTAGACTACCATATTTTGCATCAATCTGTCGAACGCTCTCGGAATTCTTCTGGTATCTCTTGACGCAGATCGCATGGCTACGAGGAATCTCATGCTTGTGGTTCTGGAAATACTGCGCCATCTCTTCGGGGGAATGTTGGTCAAGATATCTTATGGGACAACGAGGCGCTGACTTAGCAGACCGAGCATTGTTTGAATGTATGTCTTGATTTAATTCTGCTTTTATGGGATCTAGATCTTCATGTCCACAGATATCATTGAGAGTGGTTGCTGAGTCGTTCTTAACGGGAGAGACTGGCAAATCGTTCGACTTTGCGAAAGGGCAACGCAAGGTTCCCTTTATGCCATTGGTCGTGAAATCATGCTCCAGAGCTGTCGATCCTCTGGCTCTCGCCGCAACAAGACATGGGTTGGAGCTGATATGAAAATCATTATCCTCACTTCCCTCCGGTCCCAATATAGATCTGTAGCAGTCCAACCCGGCAACAATGTCTTCAAGGGCTTGGTGTTCAAACTGGCCAGCGCTCCGGAGTGTATTAATCAAATCTAAACGGGTCGATGGACGATCAACTGAAGAGTTAAGTTCCGAGTCACCATGAAGTATTTTCTGCGAGACCGAATCTTCGTTCAAGCCAGATCCACCAGTGATACGATGCGCCAGCTTCAGGTACTGTAAAGACAAGTCAACGGTTAGCAATCTTGGGCTGCACCGGAAGAATGCTTCTCAGAGGTTAAAGGTGCAGGTATTTCAGGAAATAATGTTTCTCCGTCACAGTCGCAGAGACGACTCCTGATCTAGAGCTAATCAAATCTTTCTCATCATTTTTGAAACAACAAAAAGAAATATAAATAAGCATTCGCGGGGCTTATACCTCCTCGTAAGCAAACTTGACTCTTCGTTGGAGGTCCTGTTCCTTGCGACTGAGAAATTGGGCGGCATGCAGGAGAGCATCAAACGCTGTGGCCAAACACTGCAACTGTCGTTCCTGTTCTGTTGGCTGGACAAGTGGAGGAGGCATATTAATATCATAACAGGGTCTTTATAATAGATACAGGAAAGGGTTAGGATCCCAGTAAAACAGAACAACTTCAGGAAGAATGGATAAAAACAGATTTCTATTTGTGGATCACGTAAATAAAATTAGTAAGTTACTAATGCTGTTCAGTGCAAAGGCGGTGAAGTGTTCACCGCCTGATATTACACACTTTCATCCATAGACATCCTATTATCACCCAACCTCATGCATCTTCATTCACCCCAAATATCATCAAAACAACTTAGGTCTAACCAAGAAAAGAGAATGGGAGGAAAAAACAAAATGGGTTCAGTGAAACCTAGCCGGTCCACATGTTGTTGACAACCAGTTCGTCCCTAAGAGATCCATTAAATGATGCTTTGAGATGTTAGTGTTTAACCGTTTTAAGTGGTGCTTATTGATGCATACAAACTTTGCTTTTTCATGAATGCTGCTGGACCTTGCTGTCCATGTCATCATACTGGCAACAATTGCAAAAATATTTATCGATTTCAATGTCGGATAGCTCGGGTGTTGGAAGGCCATCTATCAGAGGCGTTTTTGGCTGAAAGCCTTCGTCAATGGATTGAGTTTGGCTTGATACTCTATGTTCATCTGTATGCTCATTCGCCCCCATCTGAACCTGCAGCCCGCGATTCTGCTTTTTAAGGTTGGGGAGTTCCCTTGATATATCGTTTTCCACCTCCGCTGGCATCTTCGTTCTTTTCCGCTGGACCTTTTTTGTTGCTCTTTTTGGCGGAGTCGCTTTGGCATCCTCCATTGCAATGCTTGACTGTGGGGGAGGCTCCTTCACTGGATATTCATGCACGTGACTGCCAGCATCGATTGCCTCCATGCGCCTTTCCATCATGCTAAAGGGGTCTAAATTGAATGGATTTTCGGGAACCATTATTTGCTAACTTGTGGAAATAGATAATTGTGGCTTGGTCTTGATGGCTTTGTCTTGATGGCTTTGTCTTGTTATTGTCTCGTGCTTGTTGGCTGTTGACGTTTGGTTTGGTAATATCTCCCAAACAAAGATGAGTCTGGGACTCCTGTGTTATATAAGATTTGGCAGTCTCAAGACCTGAACGGGGATTTGGATAGAACCGGCAGCAGCTGGAAATTCTCTTGGGGACCGGATGTCGGATGAGAGAAACAGGTTTGATTTGGGGGGTGAGAGCGGTTTTATAGGGCTGTCGTACTAAGGCGACTACCGACCTGGGATAAGTTTAGCCAATCAGCACATACCCTAGGTCTCCTTCATACAACGCATTGAACATCCATAATTACAATCAGTGTGTGATACCTTGTCCCACTATCTTTATTCATAGAATTGCTGTTTCATGTCTTTAGGTCCCGTCATGGGGTGTCCTATATATTTCGACTCACAACTGCACTATTCGAACCGACTTCGTTGAAATTTAACCAACGTTATTGCTGAAAGGCCCATTGAACGAAGTTTTTGCCCTCAAACACTGTCATTCACCTTACCTCAGTGCCTTGGCCTTTTCCGGGGCTACGCAAGGTTAGCGTCACTGAGGTGCTCATTCACCTTCGTTCGATTATTAAGTGCATATATTCAACAAATTACGAAAGACTTTGTGCATCTATAATTGTTATCAAGACTATAATACATTTATTAACATATGCGACTTCCTAGTTCAGTGGTTTGAAGCCAACAGTGTCCTTCATTCAATGTCTTTGGTCCTTGAAATCTAACTCGACTGACCTTGATGCGATAGCTGTATTTCTACTCATCACAAAAGAGCCAGATATTTTTGCACTTGATCCAGTAATAAACGAATATCAGATCTGCTCAATGACACCAAAGTTACGCAGCGCGTCGTGTATATAGGTATGAGAATCATATTGAAAAAGAACCACTGATATTCTTCTTGCCCATATACGTACATACATATATTATTCTTGCTTAACGTCTTACTTATTCGCAATGTTAATCAAGTCGCTATTGTAGTTAGCCACCCAAGTCAGCCAATGTCAAGTTCTAGTCAAGTTGACTAGCTTAGCCATACTAGTTAGCAAGCAGCCCAGCTTATTTGTTAGGCAATGGATGTAGAACTAGGTACCTACTGTAGGTACCTTGTATTAGCCAACTCCGACCCACCGACGCCGGTCCGACGGCCTCTGGTAGGCTGGCTGTCTACCTGACTAGCATTGACTAGCTTAGCTATCCTGGAGTTGAACCCTGACTTGACTACCGTAGAAACTCTGCTAGCATTTTAGACTGGGGTGCTGAGTGGTGGGAAAGTGGGATGGTGCCTTGTTGGTTCCCCACATAACACTCAGAGCCTTCCAAACCACCCAGTCTAAAATGCTAGCACGTAGCGTCAGCCTAAGTACAAGAAGAAGAAACCCCGGAGAATAGTCTAGTTTCACCGACCCACCCTAACTCAGGTGCAAACTAGATGGGAGGAAAAAAGAGGCTAAGCCAGAACTCGAGTCCCTCACGTGACCCACAAACAAAAAGAAGATGACCGAAATCCTTTCCTACTGACGCCCGCTTGAACTTCCTTTTGAGGTCGATAATATAGTAGTAGTTCTTGTCCAGCTCATTCCCAGTTCCTATGTATGTAGGTATATTGTTGCATATGCTCCAGTCCTGTATGACCTTTCGTCTCGGGGGAATATATCCGTGACCCAGGTGCCCAATCTGGATCCCTTCCAGAGATTCATGCATCCAGCGGATGGAGGAGAACAGGCCCTTCGCACGAATCGTATGTATGCATGCAAAAAACGTGAGTAGTTATGCTACTAATCCTCTACGAGCAGTGGCCTAAGGTATGATAGATAAGTAAGAGTTGCTGCCTGGCGATTCATTGCGGATGCCGGATACTCGGGACCGAAAAAAGCCTCACCATGCACAAGGCTTTATGCCTCATTGGTTCAAAAAGTGAATGCTTTTTCAGCTGTTGATTTCATCCTATCATACGACGTATGTATGTATGTACTAATGTAGCTGTCACTGGCCAGCTGCAAAGGCGGACCGCGGACCCATTATTAGGTACATTCATGTCGATGGAATGTACATGGTCTTTATTATATTCAATTTCAAGTCCCATTAAACGGTCCACATATGTAGTTACAGACTACCTCAGGCCATAAAGTATAAAATTGACTATACGCAAAGACAGATCGATGTAAATCCATTCCAACGTCAGTGGCGTTTCCTATATTTAAAAAGGTACAGTATATATACTGCCCAATCAACGGTGTACGCTTTTATTATCATTTCTGCAGTATCGGCAGTACTGGCCAAGTAGTAAGGACCCAAGCGTAGATGAAGATATCCCGATGGCAGAAGTGTACACGCAACGCCGGGCTGAATAGTCGAATTGAGGTCGAAATTGGACCCGGGGTCCTCCGACTGTTCGTCGGATATGTTGGGGGTGGAATGTTTAGAGAAGCTCTTAGTTAAAGAGCTGATGTTTGGTCTGGTCGACTGGGATCAGGCTCTTGATGAAGTGATTATGATAAAAATAATACCGTTGCTAATTCGTGGTTTTGGAATCTATAGATGTAGTTACTAATATTCTAGTAGTACTTATTGTCATTCAGCGGGTAGGACCATAACGTACATACCATACAAAGAAGTCGACGATATATCTGAAATCCTCCCAAGGTCGCATCCTCTGTAGGGTTCGTCAGGTTCACCAGCCTGATCTATGAATACCACTACAGCGCTCATCCACATCTGCCCGGCGGAAGCAATGACGGCTTAGTTAACTTTTTTTTCGTCGTTGTCCCTTCCATGAACAATGATAGTGTGATCCAACCGCTCTATCTTCCTGATGTGGCTGTGTGATCATTACAAAAAGTCGTTATCGCATCTTGTAGACCCGCAGGGAAAACTTGAGGGATGAATGACATGTAGTAAAGCTTTATAAATATGTAACCGCTGGCATGGGGAGAAAGCAAAGGCCTGGCCAAAAGACGGTCCAAGACCAAAAGGAGGATTTCAAATGGTAAGCCGGAGGTCAACATGACCAAGGAAATGATGAATCGAAAATGCAACGAGAATCGGCCATCTGTTGACAACTTGAAAAGCAGGGAGGGGCGGGGAATAAATAGGCCTTCCTGGCCAACAGAACAACCTTTGATGTGCACCATCAAAGGGGTATGTGAGTCGACCCTAAACCATAGGGGGCTAGAAAGACAGTCGCGAGCTAAAGAGCCGACGGACGAATTCGGAATCGCCAGACAAGAATAGACGAATAAAACTCCACAAGGGGTTGCGGAAAGAAGACAAGATAGGGCTGAGAGCTTTCTGTCCGGAAGATCATGACTTCCCGACGTCGTCTGCCGATACCTACTATTCTATGCCCGGGAGCAGAGAGACGGGCCACGGCAATGCACAATTGCAATATTGAGAACGCATCGGATCAGGATGAAACGACCCGATGGAGGGTATTCTATTTCTAGTATCCGCTGGTTTATGGGAAGGGATCAAGCAAACTTCTGGCACCCGTGCTTTGATTCGATTGGCAGCTACCCCCAATCGGGCATGGAGTGAGAGGATATGTACAAAACAGCAATAATGGAGATACATATGATAGTAGACAGCGAGTCGCTGCCACCAGGGCTCTCAATAATTCAATGTCTTATAGCACGAATTGAACAATTCTTTAATAGTCCAATTCAATTCAT
>NPHW01005508.1:0-11050 GCA_002240705.1 Elaphomyces granulatus | reverse complement strand
TGACCAGTAACTGATGCTAACCACCTTTCCTTCTTCTTATAGCCAGTGAGTTGCCTATGATACCGCGATTCCTTTAGAATACATAGCTAACTCTTTATTTCCATTTTGTAGACAGTAAGTAAAATTACATTGACATCGTAGCGCGCAATATTTAACTGATGTTCATTCTTTTGCTCGGCCTTTAGCATGTAGGTAATATTTCTCTCTTTAGGCGGTCTCCCTTGCTAACTAGATTACTAGACACCTCTTATGAAAGCCGTCGAAATCGGCAATGAGGAAATCATTAAGATGTTGCTCGACAGAGGCGCTAAACCAGATACGTTGGTTAACTATCGAACGCCTCTGTCCGTTGCGAAGGAAAAGGGCAAACGTGAAATTATCGCATTGTTGGAATCGTATCTGCCGTCCTGATATCTATGTATGACTCGAACCTTCTACACGGATTCTCCCTGCGCTAGGTTGTTCCATCTGCTAATGTGGAGTGTGTGACAGGGTTGGAAATTGGAATTAATGAAATTCGGAGAAAGCATGTAGGCTTCCACCCCCTTTTTGGAAGCTTCGGTCATCCTTTGCACTTCGCTGTTAATTATGGCGTGACCGTAATTAGAAGGCTGCAGCTTACCAACTTTCTAGGTACTACATATGGTGCGGTGCTGAGAAATGGCCTGGGAAGGTGTTGCGATTTTGGCTGGTGCTCTCTTTTCTTTCCCATCATTCCAGGCATCCCTAAAATTTAGGGACGCGCCATGGTGTTTGTTGTTGATTTTAATCTACTCTATTAAGGAAGAGGTAGTTTTGTCACAATATAACCTCGTCATTCCAACCTTGTGAGCCTCATGTGAAAAAGAACCAATGGAGTTTAGTGCTGCATACTCATACATTTGCTCCCGTTGTAACTGTCGACATACGGGAGCGGCAATAATGGTGGTAAACAGTAGTGTATTATGTTTTAAGTTTAAGTTACAGCATTTTCTGAAGAAAGTGGCTAGTTTAATCAGGGGTGCCAGATAGCATGGCACAGGCAAGTTCTAGTCTCTTTATAACAGCTTGGTCTTGTAATGTAGTTTTGGGGAGTGGGTATAAATAGATATAGATCGGATATCTTCATCCAGATTCTTCCATGTTTATCCAGTTACATCTAACTACATATGTACATCTTGATCTATCTTCATTAATGTTCAAAATCTCATATATAAATTCAGTATCAAGTTCTTTTTATATCAATCATTTTGAGACGCTTACCATCTTTGACTGCTGATTAATCTTTGATGCCATATCGCAACCTGTAGCAGTCAATAGATCTCTACTATTTTTTTGCCAAGAGCTGTGTATGTATCATGGTTATGGCCTTCTTTTGCTCGACCGCTTCAAAATAACTTCATCTCCATTGCTAACCATCTTTAATTGCATGGGTAGCAGGTGCCGATACGGCTGACGTTTGTGTTGTATGTTCTGGTGAGTATAAGAGACAGCTAAGCGATATACTCTAGTCTCTTAGACGGGAATAATGCTCTTTAGTTTGCGAGTCTTGTTAATAAGCTTATTGTCAAAAAATGGCCAAATGGAATGGGAATCGATTTTAGGAAGCACAGTGTCGCTATCCATAGAGTAGATCGCCGTCTCTTACTCTAGCCAAAAAAAATTAGAACAGGATGCTCTATAGTAAATGTCAAAGGAATCGCATCGGCCTGGCTGCCCCTGCAATATAAAGATGGTTAGCAACGGAGAGGTCATTTGAAGGCAATGAAGGCGGCATACATATCTCCTGGACACAAAAACAATACATGTGCTGTACGGCACCTTGCCGCGCAAGAGACCTCAAAGGGCTGCCCATCTGTAGAGGTGACAAAGAACTTATGTAAAAAAGTTCTGAAATAGTAATCTCAATTGAAGCTTTACAAGTTACAACTAGTGGTTGACATACGGCTTTCAAATCAAGACATTCCATCTTCTTGCTCTTGCTCTCGATCGATATCGCTAATCTTTCTTGCTATGCTATGAATCTTCTGGACTGCGTTTCCAAGTGTAACGATGGATATAATTAATCCACCAATAATATTGGAAAAAAAAAAAAAAAAAAAAATTACACAGACGATGATGATTCTGATATTTTATGGACAATAAGATTTTGTGTGTTGATGCATTATACATATGTAGTATCAGTTTGTCTGGAAGGCGTAATCGGAATGATAAGAAGGTATGTATGTATGTCAAGGCTATGCATATACAAATATTACAAAGATATAAAAGAAAATCTGTTCCAGCTATTTACATATACATATTTGCATTATTAACTAAGAGGACGTGCCAAATCGATTTCGCATCGACAGCCATGTCTCATAGAGTTGCAGCTTTATCTCAACGCGCACGTAATCAGCAAAAGTGCACAAGAAACGGAGCAGGTTTCTGGGCCAGAAGATGCTGCCATGTTGCGATACGATTTCCAGCTGTTCCTCGAAGACGGTGCGTGCTGCATACCGTGCAAGGATGAGAAATGTCCGCATGGGCCCCTGGCGGGTGTGGAGGTTCTCATCAAGACTTCGGGCTACATGGTGAATTGTAGGGTTAGAATGCTTAGATACAGATAAAGCATGGTATCTCGCAGTCAGGTATTCACTTACTAAGATCATTCATTTTCAGGATTAAAAGAATAATCCGGGGTACTTTGCCAAGCAGCTCCACCAATTGCAGGAGCATCCCATCCCCTAGCGCACCTGAGATTTCCTCCTTCTCCTTCGGAGTACGAGGCGAGACGACAGCTTTCTTGGCTACAACGGTGTAGTCTCGTCCAGTGATAGCACTAGCGAATAGCGGAAAGTGGTCGTCCGTAATGCCGGCCACCTCGTAAGCATACTTTCGCATACGTTGTTCATCAGCCTCAATAACGGCAAGCCAGAGCTTGGCATAGCTCCGTCGCAACTCCCGTGGGATGTCACGATATAGACCATGGTCGTAGAGGATGATATCGAAGTTAGGTTTGCGCCTGGTAGTGTTCTTGCGGATAGCGATATTACCGCCGTGTGGGTCACAATGCAACGGAGCACCGTCTCCAAAGATCATTTCGTTGAATATGTGCGCCAGCGCAGCTGAAACCTCATCACGGTCAATTCCGTTTGAATCCAGGTAGTTAAGATCGTCCGGCCGGCATCCAGACAAAAATTCCATTACGAGAATCCGCTCCTTAGCCCACATCACTAGTTCATTTACAAGTCAGCATGTGGACAACTTTCAAGGAGCCATTCCATCAACGAAGACCTACCTTCCGGAATCACCAGTGGAGCATCAGAATGCTTTTTAAAATAAAGTTTCGTCCGCTTCGCATTCTCCGCTTCCGTCCGAAAATCTAGCTCCTGTGGCAGCGACAGATCCATCTCCCGCGACAGCCATTCGAGATCGTACTCCGGGAAGAACCTCTTGAGTGTAGAAAAGGTCATCCGCGTTAAAGCCAAGTCAAGAGGAACCCACTCCGCTAGTGCAGGATGCTGCACTTTTACCGCGACCTTCTGGCCGGATTCCTTCAGCGTCGCAACGTGGACTTGGGCCAACGATGCGGCCCCGATCGGGGTCGGTTCGAAGGATAAGAATAACTCGTCAATACGACGTCCTGTATCCGCAACGAACATAGCCTCGATCGACTCAATTGAAGAAACAGGACACTTGTCTTGCAGCGGGATAAAGGTGGTAGCCCATTCGAGAGGAATCAGATAACCCATGCTACTGAGGTGTTGTCCCAACTTGATGAAGATGGACCCATTTTTCTCAAGCACACGAAGTGTGCGCTCCGCACAGCGCTTGTGGCACGCGCGGAGAAATGTCGCTTGCTCCTCTGGAGAGGTATCTTTCCGATTGAGGACCGTTCGGTAGCTGTGGCAGACAATAATAATAGTAAAAATCTAATCAGCATCCTGTCATGCCTTTCGAAAAATAAACACGAAAACTTCATCAATGATCCTCCAACCTAGAAATACAAAATAAGGACCACTCACTCATTGATGCAAATTGCCAATGTACCTACTACCCTCCCAGTTCTCTCAATAGCCGCATATGCGTGTTTGATATCATCGGAAAATATCAACATTGTAGCTCCTAGCGTGCCCCCAGCGGCAGCCGTCAGCTTGACTGCCCTCTTGCGCGCCCACCCATTATCTCCAGGTATTCTCCTCGACTCGAACTGCGGAGATCCTTGCGTAGAATGTTTCCTGCTGAGGCACCGTCGACATGTCCACAAGCTTCGAGAGCCAGCCAGCAGTGACGAGGGTGAGAACGAGGAGGGGGTGTTCGAGCGGGAAGGCGACGGTGATGAGGACGACGATGAGGATGATAATGCTGGAGAAGCGAAAATAAATAACGACGAAATGGCCGAGAATCGTCTGACCGCCGCCGCAGTATCGAGACCGAAGCTCCGCAGCGAAGTAGCTTTCATGACCGTGACGACTCCCGCCGTCGAAAACGTCTCATGAAATTATGATAGACAAGTAAAAGGGGTCTATTCCGTTCTAATTTCAGATGTCTTTCCTCAGTAGTCTTGGGGTATTTTCATTTGCAACGAGCTCTCCGACATGACTGGAATTGGGTACGGGGGAGTGATAACTAGAGAGAGCATGAGAGAATGGAGGTTTCAACTGCTAGTGTAGTATTATTTTTCTAAAGGAGGATAATAATAAATAAGCACAACGAAAGACTGCGTAAGATGTCATGATGATAGCTTTGGGCCAAAAGATTTATTTATTTGATTTTTTTTTTTTTGGATTTTCCGATCCCTTTCCGATTTCGGCCTGAGGTTCGGGGTTTTTCGGTTGACCAAGGACTCCAACTTATTATTATATCAATTACTTTATGCTACATATGATATGTTACTTCACCCATATCAATAATGACAACATCACATTATACAGATACATAGTATTCAAGACGACGGACTTCTGTGGTCTCCCATTCACTTCTCTAAAACGTTTATGCGCCAGTACCACCTATTTAGCTATAGCCGTTCTCTCACCACCTAGAATATCCCCCAGCATCGGACGAAAAAGGAAACTTCAAATGAAAAGGGTGAGAACAAGAAGTGAAAGGAAAAGTGTATAGTTATTCACCCACATAGGGCATCATGGGATGTCAAGAAAATAATCGAAGGAAAGGAAGAAATGAGATGTGGGAGAAAAGGACAAAGGAGGGAATTGAAGAGAAATACTATGGAGCCACAATCCATCCCATCTGAATTCACGAGAAGACATAGAAATAGTGTATGTACATACCTACAGGGGAAAGCTCGAAAGCATTGAATCCTGCTGAACCCCCATCTTTCACCAATCAAATCGGCCCAACTTTTAACCTCTGTTTTTGTAGTGAGGTACCAATCAAACATCCCTGGAGCAAAAAGTAGGGGCAGGAAAAGAAAGAAAAAGGAAAGAGAGAAGAATAAGGAAAAAGCGAGAGTCCTAAATCACATATGAATCAAACACCAACTCAATCAAAAGAGAGTCTACATCATGAGACAAAAGAGACGGTATAATATGGATGAAGAAAGAACATATAAAGACCATCCCCAATACGCCAATGCCATGCATCGCATGAACGAATTTCCAACGCGGATGTTGGGTGCATGCCTTCTCCCAAGTCATGAAAAAAGGCAGAAATTCGAGATCGTATGTCAACAAAAGTATTTGAACAAAAGGATTGCCTTTAAGAAAAACAAGAATTAATAAATAAAGGGAGGTGCAGCCGTTATGTCCAGTCAGGCTCCGCGTTATTAGTCTGCCGTCGACGACGAGAATTAACGACGGATGGTGGCCGAGTTGAGGACTTCGGTGGCCGCGCATTATCTGAAGGTAGAGATCCAACTTGTGACAGTCGATTAGCCATGGCTCTTGATAGCCGATTTCTTGCCCCTGCGGTGCCGCCAGTTCCATTCGAGATAATGGCTGGGCTGCCACCATCCCGACTTCCAGGTCGCAAAGCTAGAGAACCATTAAGTCCGCCCCGTGAGAAACGAGGAGTTCCCCTCCCCTCAAGAAAGCCCTTGGACGGACTTGACCGATTAGCTTGCGGGGTAGAGGGCCGGGACGGGTTCGTCATGAGACCAGGAGGTGTGCTGGAAATACTCCTCCGCCTCATGTGTGATCGTCGCTTCGCGCCCACCAAACCTTCACTTTGTTCGCTAGACTTGACTAGTTTACCAGCCATGTCCCTGACCAGAATTGCAGGGTCATTTTCCAATTCCCTAATTGCGTCCAAAAGGCCATATCGAGCAAGAAGACCACCTTGCTCTTCACTTGAATCACAGATGCTGGAGAGAATCCGGAGAAGATTTAATCGGACGCCAGCTTTATTGTGATGAAGTTTCTGTCTAATTCGCGTAAAAAGATCCGTTCGAGCCAGTGTCGATGCTATAGGTGGGCTCAATCGCAATAGCTTTTGAAGTGGCTCAAGGAGATTTTCGAATGCGTTAGCCTTGGAAATAGTTACACACTTCACGATCTCATTGGTGAAGGAGGGCCCATCCGGGCGACCTTCCAACAGGTGCTCCTCGACCTTGGCAGTTTCCTCTTGTAGCCTGCGACATGTCAGAAGGGAAAAAGACAAAAAGGTCTGATCCTGAGTTACAGTGTCAAATAAACGCTTACCAGGTGAATATAGCATCCAGTGCCGTAACCTGCCAATAGGGGTCGGAAAGTAGCGAAATATAGAATGCCAAGCCTTTATTGCGCCACAGTTCGCGACGGCCGACCTGGCCAGAATGTGCCATGTCACAAAGAATAGGCAGTGCGAACTCTTTCAACGGACGCTCCGTCTTGACAATCTTCTGCAAGAGAGGTATGATACCATTTAATGCGGCATCTTCCTGTCTGGACTTGCTGAGACGACACAAATTATAGATTGTGTTCAGAATCTGGTTGGACACCTCTCGGAAGTGCAGTTGCTTCATCGTCGACCGCAGCAGTTCTGTAAGGACGTCAATAGCATTGGAGTTTTGAAGGGAATCAAGTGTCGTAGATAACATGGACAGGTTTTTAATAAATTTCAACATTGTGATTTGATGGATTGGGGTCATGCGTTTCAATTCTTTGAGAACCCCTGGAAGGGTTTGTTAGAACGTGTCCCCTAGAAACCACTATTCGACTTACTGTGCAACACGGCCCGCTCTGACACGAGTTCTTTGACATGATTTTCTGCTTGAGAGAATATGTAAAAGATGTTGGCAATTTGACCCTCACAGATCTTGGCCTGTTCAGCTTCTTCATCCAGTACCCTGCTAAGGACAAGGGACAGGGGATCTAGAACGGAGTTTCGAGATAATATTCTGCAGAAGTCATTTTTTGGAGTCGAACCCTAGGAAATAAAAACGGGAGAAAATAGTTTGTTAAAACCTATCATGGTCTCGATTCGAATACCTGCTCACCTGTAGTTCAAATACACGCCATATACCATTGACACCGATAAGAACAAGATCCCGTTCGTCTTCGTAGTCATCTTCTAGGAAATCCACAAGAATATTTAAACCGCCAGCACTAACAAACATCTGTAACGTGAGAGTCGATTGATACATCTGCTCAACGAACGTGGCCGCTTCCAGTCGAATTTCTCGAGGATACTTCTTCGAGGTGAATTCATTGATAATTGGGATTCCGCCCACAAAGCACAGGTTTTCTTGTACTTCATAGTCATTGAATATTATCGCATTTACGATCTTGAGCAGATTGAAAATCACATCACGCCGACGGCAGGTTTCCAAAATCTCCAGAATCGGCAGCATGCCATGAGCACTGAGAATGATACCTTTTGTTTCAGGAAAGTCATAAAAAATGGTCACTAGCTGTTCCGAAACCTCTGCGAGCCCGTCACCATCCTGAGATGTTTTCAACGAACTGACCTGGCCCTCAACCTGGTTGCGGAGCCGAGCATACTTGTCGCGAGCAATATTGGCTTCTAGATCCATCTCATCGAACCCTTCTTCAAGCTGAGCAAATGGGTCATCCTCATCATCCTGATCTCCCAGCCAGGAGTTGTTGGATAACTTTGAATTCAACATCAGGGTGCTCCTATCAGAGCCATCGTCGCTTTCCGGCCTATCCAAAACGTCTTCATCAGCACCCAAGATATCCGAGAAATCTTCATCGGTCTCATCCTCGGCAAACCTCTGGATCTCTATTGCCGAACGACTGCGTCTTATAGAACTCCGCTTCCCGAAGATAGTCTGTTGACGCACGCTTTCTTCAGATCCTTCAGCGCCTTTCGAGTTGGACAAAACCAACATTGCGGTTTGCGGTCCGCCGTCATCCGCCTCCTATTTCAGAGAGAAAATATGTAAGAACCAGGACCGCACAGCTCTGGTAGATATGGCACTTACTTGAAGAATACGGAGCTTCCTTTCAAGGACATCGTCATCTGCCAATATAAGATCTGAGTAATCTTCAATTGAGCTCTCTTTGTAAAATGCAGCGGGACGCGTCTGGCGAACCGGTCTCGACGGCGGAGCCGGAGCCTGGTTCAGTATCTGAACACTCGAAATAGCCGGCAATGAACTCATCGCCTGCCGGTGACGGCCTTGACCTTTCGGCTGCGTCGCCTTCTCATATGAAGACTGGCGGGGTAAGGGCCGAATTGTCTGCAAGGGGTCGGATACGCCGGGCTGCAGTGGGCTCTTCACCGTGGCATCGTCTTCCCCAAAGCTATCTGACATGTCCCGGAAAGCAGTGCCATCTAGCGATGCAAATGCCTTAAGCCTCTCCGATGACAACATTCCACCAAAGTTATCCTGCGGTCTTAAATGCGGCAATTGTAGGGCGCTAGGAGAAATAGCACTCGCAAAGTCATCATCCCAATTATCATCCGTTGTACCCTCAGCGGAGTGAGGTTGTTCGGTGCCATTCTTGGATATACCTCCTAATGAGGGGTCCCTCGTCGACGAATAGGGGGCTTTTGATGAGTCCTGGCGAGCGGGTGTTGAGTGATTGCTGTCCGTTCTCGCGTTCTTCTTAATCGAGCCTGCATTGGGCGATCTCAGAGCCTCATTCCACTCTTGAACACTTTTGATCGCTTCTTTGTTGGGGATCATTGAGTCCGACCTATGCGTATTTACTATCCAAGGATGCTTCAGCAGCTTCCGGGCTGATACTCGAAGATTTGGGTCTTTTTGAAAGCACTGCATCAGGAAATCCTTCACGGCCTAAAATCTAAGATCAGACCTGTCATAAGCGTGATAAACAACAGGAGCACCTACTGGCGATGCTCCTTGCGGTATTGGAGGATGGTCATCATTCACGATACGAAATAGAGCCGGCATAGGCTGCAATTTGTAGTAGGGGGGTTTCCCCTCTAGCAATTCGATGACTGTACAGCCGAGACTCCAAATATCTGAGGCAGTAGTTGCCCCCGATAGCTCGATCACCTCCGGGGCCATCCAGTATGGGGTTCCGACCACACTCGACTCATGGAGACCGGTCGTACGACTAGCCACGCCAAAGTCTGCTAGTTTTACCAAGCCATGTTTGGTGGTGAGAATGTTTGCCCCTTTAATGTCACGATGAATGACACCCTGTTCGTGAAGGTAGAGAAGCCCATGCAAAACCTGTGACATGTACAGGGCTACCAAATTCTCCGGGAATCGACCGAAATTCTTCGAGATGGTGTGAAGGGAGCCATTTTCACAATATCTAGCTTGGTCAGCTTTCAACTACCCCGACAGATTGACAGAGGTCATACTCGAGGATAATATTGAGGGTCTCCGGAGTCTTGACAAAACCATGATACTTGACGATATTAGGATGCTAGGGACAAAAGCTTCGATCAGCCCCCGAGTTCCAGAAAAAACAACTGTCCCTCCCTCAATATCGACAAACACTCACATCCAAGTTCTTCAAGAGATCGATCTCGAGCTGCATGGAAAAGGTGATTCTGTCAGCATAACTGTCCCTTTAGACAGAACTCATTTGGGTCACCATACATACCATAATCACTCGTAGTTCACTTTTAGGAAGATCTCCCAGCCGGATCTGCTTCACGGCCTCAGTCTCGCCCGTATTCCAATTCAGAGCCCTATAGACAGACCCGAAGGCTCCTTTGCCCAAACAATCTCCCAATTGCTTCAAGAAGCCCCATAACGTCAGTTGATTGCGTCTGTCCTTCTCCATCCGGGGGTCATCAGTATCCACATACATAGTCCTTGAGCTCTGAAACGTCCTTGGCCGATGATTTCGAGCCCCGATCTTCCTTCTTGGTCGGACTCGTCCCCAACCTTGCCGGTCGTGTTTTCCCTGGAGTGCCGGGCGTTCGGGATCGGTGAGGGGGAGCTTCTGCTCCCTCGTTGGAACGGCTGACCATGATCGCAGGTTTGCTCGCAGCAGGGAACTGGGACCTTCCCCAAGTGTCAAACGTACGAAGGGACGACAGCCCCTGATGGTTGTTTGGTAGTTCACACGAAACAAACAGGGGTGAAGGAGGGGGGGAGACGGTATGAACCTAGGGCCTCCTCATGTCAGAAGGGCTCTGCTCTGATCAGATCGAGTTTCCAGTAGTTAAGGCAGGTTGCCGTCTGGAAGCAAGAAAATGGGCCAGAGAAGATGGGGTAACGTGAAGATGGTTTTGAGTAGTTTATATTTGTTATGTATTAGATTATAATATGGAGATATCGGCACGAGTCAGGACCCTTGTTCGACTTCCCAAAGCTCTCTGTTGGGCGCGCTCCACATATGCGTTGCAAGTCATCCGGGGAAATAGATCTAGTGCATTCTGAAATCCAGGGTGCTGATATCAGGTAAATAGATCGATCTCATCAAGATCCACCCCCCCTCCCCAATGGAAATAAATAAAAAAAGAGATGCTTACTGTCCTGTAGGCTGAGGATGGTTTCTGCGCAAAGCCGAACCAATTTTGTTTTGTGTCTCCGCAAAGTCGCATTATTGACGGGGGAGCTTTGCTCGTACATTGGTATGTATATCTATACTATACCTTTGTAGTAGGTAATCAACCCCGACATCACCAAGATTTTAGACGTGTACAGAGCAAGATCTCGTGCTTTCCTCCAGGACTGTTCCTGGCTTCAATACAAATGTGC
>NPHW01005507.1:0-12746 GCA_002240705.1 Elaphomyces granulatus | reverse complement strand
AGGCTTGGACGCCTTTGTTAGGTTTGGATGGTGCGGAATGGAGGCTGGTAGAACATGTCGACAGAGCGAGAACCCCCTCCACAAAATCTGCGGCCGTGTAGCCATGAGCCCAATCAATACCCATCATGTCATGGAAACTCGTGGGGCAATCAACCTCTTTTTTGATGATATCTCCACCTGCATGATTGCATCACAAGGTCGAATCGCGGCTTGCATGCATCCAGCTTTAGGTGAAGAAGAAACCTATCATATGGCGTGTAACTATGTCTACTATATATATGGCGTGCTTGTGGCTGGGAAAATAGTTCCACATGGGGAAAACATATTCAAGGTCACGAATGAAGAAAAAAAAACTGATGAATAATAATAATTAATAATAATTAATAAATAATCTCCCGAATTGAAGGATTAATAAGTATGGATGACCAAGCAAACATGAGACACATGATATTAGATAATAAGATGGTTCAATCTAGGTACAGAATGACGGAATATCTATCATATCTCAGATAAGATAACCTTGTAAAGTTTGAACTTGAAAAACATTTGATACAAGTATATAAGCCCATCTTCCTGCTTTATTACTTATTGAAATGGCATCGTGACACCAACATTGATTGATCTATTCACAAATCTGACCTCTGTACACGAATACTCTATCCCCTCACCAACATATGCTACCTAGATAAGAAAGCAGGGTGATCCCATTTGCTTTATCCTTCTTTCTTTTGATTGCATGTGATCGTGATCGACGACGAGAATGACTATACCCTCTGATCCCCGACTGCGGCCATTAGAGCCTGCAGATAGTATCGAGACTCCTCCTCGACCCCCATCACCAGCCCATCGCTTTGGGACGTTGGCTGTCCATGCCGGGGCACGGCCAGATCCCAACACGGGGGCCGTCATTGCACCGGTAAGAGGCCCTGCTCGATGTTTCCTGCTCGACCCGGACGCACTCCGGTAAGGGATAGATGGTAATCGAGCTCACCAGGAAGATAGATCACTCTTTCGACCACCTTTGCCCAGAAAGGCCTAGGGAAGCCCGTTGGTTCGTATGAGTACACGAGAAGTGGGAATCCCAATCGGTATGTATCATACCATTTTTTTTAGTTTCGAGGATTACTACATCGCCATCCTTCCCTTGCTTGTCTCGATACTGATATGGGTTATGTGATTCTAGAGATGACTTTGAGGAGGCCGTTGCAGCACTTGAGCATGCACGATATGCTCTTGCCTTCTCCTCCGGTTCGGCTACGACAGCGACCATTCTCCAATCTCTCGCGGCGGGCTCGCACATCGTCTCGGTATCGGACGTCTATGGTGGAACACACAGGTACTTCACCAAAGTCGCAGCTGCGCATGGCGTACATGTCACCTTTACACCCTGCATCGAAGTTAACGTGGAGGATTTAATCCGGCCAAATGACACCAAGTTGATATGGATTGAGACTCCATCAAACCCCACCCTGGGATTGGTCGATATCCGGAGAGTAGCAACCGTCGCACACATGCATGGCATCATGGTGGTGGTGGATAATACGTTCCTTAGCCCGTACATCCAGAACCCGCTGGACCATGGCGCGGACATTGTCGTTCACTCTGTGACCAAGTACATCAATGGGCATTCGGTGCGTTCCCTCTCTTTTCCACCAAATCGATGAGCAACCGTCGTCTCGGCCTGTCTGACCTATCTCTTAGGATGTTCTCATGGGAGTCGCAGCCTTCAACTCGGATGAATTGAAGGCCCGTCTCACATTTCTCCAGAACGCTATCGGTGCGGTGCCCTCCCCTTTCGATTGTTGGCTCGCCCATCGCGGCCTCAAGACGCTACATCTGCGTGCTCGTGAGGCGACGAAGAACGCGACTGGGCTGGCACGAGCCCTCGGGGCTTCTCCGTTGGTTAAATCCGTGAACTACCCGGGAATAAAATCGCATCCCCAATATGCGATCGCGTTGCGACAACACCGAGACGGGATGGGCGGCGGAATGTTGAGCTTCCGAATCAACGGTGGCAAGGAGGCCGCGGAGCGTTTCTGTCAAAATACCCGTGTCTTCGTTCTGGCGGAGAGTCTGGGCGGCGTCGAGAGTCTAGTGGAAGTGCCTTCCGACATGACGCACGCCGGCATCCCGCGGGAGCAGCGCGAGGCAGCCGGCGTGTTTGACGACCTAGTTCGTGTCAGTTGCGGGATTGAGGACTCGGAGGATCTCATCGCAGATGCGCTTCAAGCACTCGAACGGTCGGTGGGAGGAACGCTGGCCAACTCTGCTAATGGCGTTTCGAATAATTACAGTTGAAATGTCGTTTCCACGCACTCTCGTTTATAATAGTATACAACCAAGCCTTTAATGCAATCTGCGACAGCGTCAAGGCTTTTTGAACATATGTGATATCACAACGCCCATGAGTTGGATAAAAAAAATACATTAAGATAGAAAATTGTGATTATGCTACATAATATAAATTTATTCAGCCACTCTGACAATTCCCGCCAAGTTACCATATGGTTGTCTACGGCCTGAGGTTTCTGATCATCATGTAACTGGAGATTCATACATATGCATACATCTAACTTACTAGACGATCGTCTGGCGAGCAAAGCGCTTTCATTCATCGCAGGCTTTTCGCACGACTCGTATGTTATGTATGCCAGCTGTTATGTGTGTGCACATTCAAGGAAGGATGACTGCCGTTGCGTCTCTGTATTGGCTCCATCGTCCTCAACTCAACTTCCCTGCAAGAAAGAGGTCAAGAGTCAAGCAAGACTCGATGGGTTCCCAGGCTTCACCACGTGGAGGTGCAGAGGCCGACTTCGAAGCCCTATTTCTAATAAATTTGCCCTCATTCGAAAAGGATTTGAAATCAATGAAGGGGGGGGGCTTTATTGAAATAAATCGTCCAAGAAGAAACACTCAGTCACCTAGATCCACTGGAAAATGAGGCCCAGGAGCAAGTCGGTCAGTTTTGTTGCTGATTCTCATTTCCAGTGGAATCTTATGTGCCTGAGTGCCTCTTCTTGGGTGATTGATATTTCAAAACTTTCCCCCCTTTGGGTTGGTTTCAGGATATCCTTTTGAATGAATGACAGATTATTAGAAATAATGAATTAATAATTAATAATAGTGTATCCAAGTAGATGAATAATAATAATGATAATAGGTGTATATGTATGTATGTATAAATATAATAATGTTGGTATTTGGGTATTAACGAGGGAAGGCAAGTTGGCCTGAATCTGTGGCCATCATGGGTTCTTTTATATCTTTTATATATACTGAACAAGGCTCTGGGAACCCCGCACGACCCCGCACTATCGATTTTCAGGTATGCAAGGCTTCGGCATTGTCAGGCATGTCTATGATAAGACATTAATAATAAATTTCCTGTGCAAGGTATCTATTTAATTCGGCAAGCTGGTAAATCCGGAGGATGGCATGGAATTTATTAGATTGATCATTGAGGATACCCGTATGTATGTCCAAACCTTTAGCTAGGTTAGATAAAACTTTTTAAAAAAGGAGTATATATATACTACTACTTCAATCTATGTATTAAACAAGGTGCATGTTACGGGGAAAGCTGCATTGGAAAAAGGAAAGAGTACACTTAACGTAACATCAGCAACAGGCTTCAGCAAAAAAAAAAAGGAGTTGAAAAAAAAAACAAAAAACAAAGGATGACCTCTACTTTTAGTTTCGGCTTCTCTGGCGATGATATTGATGAGGAAGTCACCACCGAGTCGGGGGATGATCATGCATATGAGAATCAGGCTGGCCTAGATAGCCGTGCAGGTTTAACATCTGAGGGAGAAAGGTATCGATTGGAGGAGTGGGTAAGTCTTCGTCTGGGTCAATTCAAAATTATTATTTCGGTTGCTTATGACTGACATCTAGATACACACTCTCCCATCCCAAATATCATACAACACACTTACGATTCCTTACCCGGATGGAACGCACACATCAGACGTCGTTCTCGGCCGTCGGGAAATCTTCGATATTCGTGCTCAACTGATGGCCGAGGATGAAGAGGGCAATGACGAGCTGATTTCAGGCCTAGAGACTGGCGATATCGAGCCGGATTTCTACGAAGGGGGCTTCAAGACATGGGAATGTGCGCTCGATCTCGCCAAATTGACTGCCACGGAGGAAGCCGTTGCCACGGGGACGAACCGCGATAGTCGGGATGAGGAGGCTGTCCATGTAATTGAGGTGAGTTGGCCAAGGCAACGGTATCAACTTCGCAAGACATTCTGGTAAAGTAGCACTTTCTCTAAATATCATGTGCAGCTCGGAGCAGGAACCGCATTGCCGTCTCTCGCCCTCTTCGCGCGGCTCCTTACTCGCACACCGCAAAGCAGCAGGAATATCCAGTTTACCTTGGCGGATTACAATACAACCGTGCTACGTCTCGTTACCCTCCCGAACATTCTTTTGACGTGGAAGTTAAACACCGGTCAGAAGGGAGATGTAGCGAATGCACTGACAGAAGCGCAAGAAAAAGACGGCGAAGACCTAGAGATCGAGCCAGAGCTCCTAGAGGCATTTCGCGCCGACCTCGCCACTCGGTTCATCACGGTTGACTTTGTTTCTGGGGCCTGGTCCCGCCGCCTTGTGGACCTCGCGGTGGAGTCTCGTGTACACACTTTTCAAGAACGATGCAGGACATTGATTCTTGCCAGTGAGACCATTTACTCTCCCTCTTCCTTGACTGCATTTTCCGAGACCCTGCTGGAGCTTTTACAGCGATGTGGTACAGCAACCCACCCCGGATTGAGCAGCAAGGCACTCGTCGCTGCAAAGAAGGTCTATTTTGGTGTTGGAGGTGGAGTAGATGAATTTCTAGCCGTTCTTCTCTGGCTGGCTGGAGCAGCGGTAACTGTACTGCCTCGAGTCGATGTGAAAACAGAAGGGGTGGGTAGGGTGGTCCTGCAGGTGGAGGTTCCCGACCGTGAACAGGGTGAACCAGTAGCCAATGGATCGTGACGCACGAGAGGCTCATCAAAACTTCATCTCCCAACGGTAGACCCAAGCCAAAATGATCAGATCACAAATGGCCAAGTGAAACATGATTCGATACTTGCCGGCGAGATCGTCGGAGATGGCAATTCCTTGGGAGTATCTGTCCCGGTCTATGTACAGTAACATTTGTGTCCAGCCCCTTCCCGGTCTGGTAGTGACAGCATCCTCCTCACAATAGGTCATCTCCCTAATCGTAGAGTGAAACAACCTGCCCATCCTTCATCCGAGCAATCCGCCGTTCCTCCATCTCCCTATTCCTGCGGTGGTAATGTGCAGCGACAGCGCTCAGGTCGGCCGTTGAGCCGGCGGGGACATTGAAGGGGGAGCCCGTGTTAAAAACCCTGGTGAAGCAATGGAGTCAGTGTTGCAGTAACTTCACATACCAGACGACAACAGAAGTCTCGCTGACGATATCCATCGGAGGAGAATATCTTTTGGAGTGTGAAAGGAGAGGCCCAGGGGGACGGGTAGATGGGTGGAACACGAGCGTGCATATCGCTATATATAGAAAGGATTGGCTTTCAAAGTGCCCATGGGACATACTCTTGACTCAGCAAGTCGATGGTGTCGTTTGGTCTTGCGCCCAGGAACAGATGGCGATCCTCTGCAGCCTTCTCCATGGCGGCAGTCCGGATGGCATTCCGCTCCTCCCAAATGCGTTCAGACGGGGTCCACTTCTCGATGAGGCTGGATATCCACGAGTGAGACCCCGACATCTCAGTAGACTGGGTGAGGCGGTACAGAATGAAGCCCGTGGTCAGAGTGGCGAGGGAGATATAGAAACCCGGCTGCCTCGAGATCAGATCATTATCTTGAATTAGTCAAGGCCAATATATAAACAACCGCAGAGAAAATCCACCACACGGAGACCTCTCTGAAGGAGGAGGGCCCTTACCCCGAAGGACTCATTCACCGGCTCCATTGGTGGATGATGATCTCCATGAGTTGCTGTATGGGAATCAAAACGTCGAGGCTGCAGGCGCCGCAGCACCGGAGGTGCTCGAGCCGCCGAACGCCTGGCCAGAAACATAGTGGATATGGACAATTGGCGACTTTGCAAGAGAAGTCGAAATGGTTCGTTAGTTGAGTGGTCGTTTATTATGGCATCGAAACCTATTTAGTGCCGCTAGTGCCGATTACGGTTTAAACTGGATCACGTGACTAGGGTAGTTTTTATGCCTGACAAAAATCAGGCAACAAAGCGTTTTCTATCTTGAATTTCATTCCTCCATCCTCAAGCTTCATCTATTGATTCAAACGCGAAGATGAAACCGGGAGGGATCCCGACTGTCAACGAATTTCCCGACAATCATCTTCCCAATTCTCCGTCCGCCTCCCTGCAATCCACCGTCGCCATCCCATCATGCGTCGCCATATGGATCCCGTGGCTCACAACAACTGCTCACATCTTGCTGCGAGATTCAAATAGATTAGGCGGGCATGCACTGCTGTTTCTTCCACTCTTCCAATCTTGTACCATACGGTGGTGGGTCTTGCTGTGTTGTCGCTCCAATCGCCCCGCTTTTGGGTGCGTTTCAAGGCGGGCTGACAGCTGCCCAGTGCTTATTTGGCAAATGTATTGGAAGTGGGAAACGATCGTGGATCTTTTTAGGTATCCAGCGACAGCAACAACATGTTTGTTCAACTAACGAACGGCTCAAGCTCTAGCATGACAGGTTCTCCATCGGTCTGCATGGTATGTACATATGATACTTTCCAGTATGGTTTCGATGGTTGCACTTCAACTTGCGTGCTAACCTGGCTGGCGGCCCACGCCGCACAACAGAGTGAACTCATTTGATGCCCAATGCATCGCGGCCAAATAATACTTCGTGATTGGCTTTCTGGTCTTCAAATCCATATTGGGCTTGCCCCATCCGGCTGCCTCACACCAGTTCTGACGTGGGAACATCTCGGCTGCCCGAGTCCAGTCTCCCTTTAAATGGATAAACGCCTATAGCAATTCCGTGAGTATGCCGAAAATAGACTTATTCTTAAGTCGTTCCGTCGGTGGAATGCGAATGAATTGGAACCTTTTTTTTTGGTTGTCTTTTATTTTCACTGTCATTGCCCAGTCTGGTTTGCCATTAAGAGAGAGCTTTTTAAAAAAGCTCCCCCAAATTTTGACGTCCGATCTTTCCTGAATGGCCGACTCGCAGTTATTTCCAACCCATCAGCTCTAACCCCGTGGACGTGAGCGCTTGACGCCTCCCCTCCGTGCTGTAATCCAGTGATATTCTAGTCTTCCCCCCAAACTGAGTCATTGGGTTCGATTAAGCCACTCATCCTCCCTGGGGAGATTCGCCCTCGCGGGACTGCAGCGTTCTTATCTGGACTGGAAACGCTGCATATTTTACAATTATTCTTCTCTGGCAAATGTACATACGTCAATCGGAAGCCTGTCTATTGATCAACATTTCTTCTCCTACACAAAATCAGACTGTCCTATTTATTGGAAACACGTTTCCCGACACCAGCTGGTTTCTTGCTGCCGCTCTTTCTTTCGCTCCTTCATTATGCCGTCCGCTTCTGGAAGTAGTAAAAATCGCAAGGGGAAGGAAAAAGGGAAAAAGGGCTCGAAGAAGGGATCAAAGGCCTCCTCTGAGACCACATCAGAAACCAGACCCTCCCCAGCTGCATCCCCAAGCTTAGATCCACAGCAGCAGATGGCCACTGAGCCAGAATCCCTACCACCGCTTCCCGAGTCCGGCGAATCCACGCCCTCCGCAATGGTCCCAGATGTTGACCAGCAAGGGCTTCTCTCGCCCAAAGACCTCGACCTATCTTCGTCGCACCAAGCTTACGTGGAGGACGGGAAGAGCGAGAAGAGTGACATGGAGCTCTTCGAAGAGGCCCTTTCATCTCCGAAACCCACAGACAGCTCGGAACCACTGGCGACAGCCGATGAGCCATCACCGACAGCTGATGAGCCACTCACGACAGCCCCTGAGCCTCTTGTCAACCACTGGAATGGAGAATTTGAATCCGACGATGATGATGATGATGATCAGGCCGGCGAGCGGGCCAAAGAAGCCACTGAAGCTCCTGATAAAGCCACTGACGACGTTAATCACCACATCTTCGATGACTTCGAGAACGACAACACCGAAGAACCGGAGCAGGACCACTTCAACAGCTCAGAGAATCCCTCATACCCTCCCGCCCCACCACCGCAGTCTCCACCGATCCCTTTGCCATCTCCTCGCCTAACCGACTCGCGCTCTGCAGCCAGTCCATCTCCGGAACGTCGTCGGTCCTGGGAGCGTCGTCGATCTCACTCCGGTTCGCCTGCCTTGGTGGCATATTCACCCCCTGTATATCCATATACCACCAGCCCACGGGCAAGTCCTTATATTCCATATATGCTTCCTCCGAACGGAGCAGCATCACCTGAAGTCATGGCCGCTACAGTAGCTCCATCAATCGCAGGTTACGCAGGCGCGCACCGCTCCCCCGGGATGGCGCCTGCCAATGTCATTCCTCACCCTTCATACATGCGTCACGTTTCTCATTACGGTTATCCCCAGCGGTCAATGTCATTGATGTCGGGTCGCGACTACGGTACACACTCAAGGACAAACTCTCCTAGGGCTAATGGTCATGTCATCGAAAACGGTCATGCCGATTCCGACGACCATAGTCATGACCCGGTTCGTCTTCTGCAGCGGATCGAAAAGGTCATGCCTGATCTCAGCCGTTTGTTGCACAGCTACAAAGACACACAGAGCAAACTAGTTTCTCGTGAAGCCGAAGCTCAACAAATTCAGGCTCAGCATGACCAGACTTTGATGCAGAGGGATTTCTATATCGAAGCCCTACAAGGGCAGATAAAAAAGTCCGCCAATGAAAATGCCGAGGAGTCCTCAAAACTCAGGAAAAAAATCGACGATCACCGACAGGGTCTGGATAACCTTCAAGAAAAGCACAAGGACATTGAAGAAAACCTGAAAACCTCACGAAGGGAGAACGAAGAATTAGTGCAATCCAAAATCCAACTCGAGGAGGAGATCAGCAAGTTGCAAGACAAGATACAATCCAGGGAACAAGAGCTACAAGAATTGCACGAACGGGATTTGGAGGAGCTGAAGGAGGATCAGAAAGCCTCCCGCACCGCAGAGAAGGAGGATCTTACAAATCTATTCGAAGAAATTCGGAATGAAGAGGAGAGAACCGCAGCGGAGAAGTTAGAAGCCCGCGAGAAGGAGCTCCTCGATCAACAGGAATCGTTGAGGGCTGAATGGGAGGCGCAGAAACGGCAATTGGAGGAAGCCCACACTGCCCTTCAACTGGAATATGATACTAAATTGAGTGACAAGCAAGCAGAGCTCGATTCAAAGATTGAAGCGTTGACATCCGTTGAAGCCCAACTGGGGTCGAAGCAAACAGAACTTGAATCCAAGGTTGCTGAACTGGAGTCCAAGCAAAGCGAACTTGACACCGCACAAACCGAGTTGGAGTCGAAGCGGGCCGTGCTTGAATCGAAGGTCGTGGAACTAGCAGCTATGCAGGACAAGCTTGACTCTACTCAAACTGAGCTTGAAATGAAGCGAGCAGAGGTAGAATCTAAACAGCAAGAATTGGAATCCACTCACGCCCAACTTAGCGAGAAACAGTCGGCGTTGGAGGCTATGGAAAGGGAGCTGGAAGAGATGCGTCAAAACCACGCCACAGAACTCGAAGAAACACGCCAGAGACATGCAAGCGCACTCGAGGAAGCTCACCAGAATCACGCGGAAGAACTTCAAGACGCTCATCAGGATCACGCCAGCCAACTCGGAGAAGCTCGCGAGAACCACACGAAAGAGCTTCAAGATGTTCATCAAAATCACGCCAGCCAACTAGAAGAAACTCGTCAAGGCCACGCAAGGGAACTGGGAGATACTCATCAAAACCATGCCAACGAAATCGACGGCGTTCGTCAATCCCATGCCAATGAGCTGGAAACGCTCAACAACACCCACCAAAATGAGCTCGAAAGTTTACGTGGATCGCATAGCGCCGAACTTGAAGGCCTACATGCGACGCACACAAGCGCGCTTGATGGCCTACGGGATACTCACACGCAGGAGGTCGACGCTGCTGTAAAAGACGCCGTGGAGCGACTGCAGGCCACAGTGGCAGAGCATGGACAACGAGAAAGATCTTGGGACACCACTCGAGTGGAACTTGAAAGACAGCTCTCTGAGAAGACAGATGACCTTGAAACTTTGGAGAGAGAGAAAGAAGCGCTAGAGAGGGATGATCTTGCCAGGGAGAAGACGCTTCTAACCGCAGTGGGTGACATGCGCAGGACCATTGATAATATGGAAAACGATCGCGAGAAATTGAGAAAGACGCTACAGAGCCTAGGTGAAGCCACTGACCTGAAGAGCTCAAAGGGTGATCAATTCTTGTAAGTGTTATAATAAGTGATATGAGAGCAATAGTGTGGTGTTTGAAAATTTCCTTGTTCTTTTGTGTTTTCCCTATTTTTCGTTTTCTTTTTCTTTCTTTTTTTCATGGACACTCTTTCAATATTTTCTAGCAGTTCATTGCATTGCAGATTTAAAAAACAAAAGACATGGGTGGAGGACTTGGAGAAAAGTACTTGCTCTAATTAGTTTTGGATAATCTAGCTTAGAATCCTTCGGTCAATTGTCTCAACTTATTGTCGACTTGTCCAAAGAACATTTTGCATATCTTCCAATTGATCCGCCGAAAGATATTTTGGAAAAGATCCCTCCCGAGATGCCATCTTTCTTAGACAACACTCCGGCGTCGTGCGAGCTCCGCGCTGCATATGTGCAACACGTTATCTCGAAGACGTTGACATACCGAATCTTCCAACCATTTTTATTTACCCTAGGAAGACGGTATGATAAAGCCGACACGTTCTTCCACGTCCTTTCAATGGACATCCGGCGCAAGTCGGTGAGGAGAGAGGCATTCTGGCGGCAACAAACTCTCAAAGCAGCGTACACAACATCTGATGCAAAGCAGTCAATTAATGTAGTTGCAGCTGTGATCGTTGACGAGATCGTCGACCATATTAGGCATTTTGCTGACCCTAGGAAGTTGGACGCTCTTATCCAAGCGGTTAGGAAAGTGGTCAAACTAGCAGCAGAAACTTGGAGGCATGCCCGCGTTGAACGGGAGCTCGTGCTTGCCACCATGCCTGCACCTGTAGCTGACAAGGTCTCCAATGATGAATGGAAAGAGTACACTTGCGATCGAAGTGTGGTAGCCCATGAGAATGGTGAATCTGCCCGTCATGTCCTTCTCCGGCTTTTCCCGCGGATCTACCGCGAAGCAGCCCATGAGGATTTTGCAGATGACAAGGAGAAGGTCAATCCTTGTGTTTATTCACCAGGAATGGTCATCTATTCCGACTCTCCTTCTGTCCTCGCTCGCCGGGATGAACTCGCCAGGAGGGCGACGGATTCCGGTATCGAGGTCAACGGTATCGAGGCCCATGAATAACTGACACAATAATGCCCCTGACAACCTTGCCCCCTGTTCCCAGTTCTCAACGAGAAACACGTTCACTACCGATTTTCTTTTCTCCACTCACCACATTCATTTTAGTTTCCTTTTCCTAACAGTCTACATCTCTCTTTTTTATTAGAGCAACCAAATCCCTTTACTCCTCACGGATACATTCGTTAAACCCTTTTCTTTTGTTTTCCCGAATCTCGATCAACCTCCCGATTAATCTTACAAAGCAACATGCGATATAATGCTGCTCCATTCCATTCGTTTAAATATATTTCCTTTGTTTCAAAAAAATCTGCATGCTACGACATGATATGGCTGTGACGAGATATGACTTGTATCAACTCAACACGGACAGGACAAGGACAGGACAAGGAGTCAGGGCAGGCTTTTGGTTTTTCATGTTGGATTTTAGATCATCTGAGTTTTGTTTTGCAATTTGACATATAAGGTTGTATTAAGTATGTACCAATTGTTGTTCTTTTGGCGGAAAAAGTTTTTATGAGATATTGATCACTGCCGGTGGCTCAACGGATCTTAAACTCCCGCCTAAATTGTAGAGGGGAAACTATGATGTATTATGTAGTATTTCACTGTTCCCAGTACAGGTTTCCGTTAACCTGGCTTTCAACCATCTGGCAGAAAATCCCTTGCATTGGATGTCTAAAATTATACGAAATCATAAATAAACTTGCACAACCCTTACAATGCTAGAATGCCTGTTGTCCTGTAAGGCTTTGCTGCTCTTGGTTTTTTGGCCTTTCTCGGATCTCCGCCGTCCAGAGCTCTTTCACGAAAAATATAATCCATTTCTGAGGACTTTCGAAAAATCATTAGTATGTCGTGAGTACCTACTGTAGGAGTAGTTAGAACCTAGTACTAGTCTTTCCTTCACCAATGGACTTACAATTAGCGGATCTAACACCGTCTGCGATTTATGTATATTATCTGCCTCCTCACCGCTATCCTTAGTCAGCCATATGTATTTGGTCGGCAACAAGATCGGGGAGCCCTAGGAATGAGTATTAGCAAACAGAAAAGAGAGTGCTGATGATCTGGATGCCATCAGGCATGATAAAAAAATAATGTAAAATGTGGCCATTGTATGAAGAAAACCTTAGCTGTTTAGATTCCACGTAATCCTTACTAGTAACTACTAGTCTGGTAGTAACGCACGACCCTCCGAGGCTGTTAGTAAGCAAGCTTGGACGACAGCCTCCTGAGTTGCCTCAGTGCCTCAGACCCTCCTCGTT
>NPHW01005501.1:0-18949 GCA_002240705.1 Elaphomyces granulatus | reverse complement strand
CATTTAAGTGAGTTAGTACGGTACCATCACGCCATGTCATGACAAATACCGTAAATTCTCTGAGAACTCGGTCAGAGCTACATAGCATTTTAGACTGGAAGGCTTTGAGTGGTGCGAGCGGTGCTGGTTAGAGTAGTGGGGCACTCCTCCACCTCCAAAAGCCCAGTCTAAAATGCTAGCTCTGACCGAGTTCTCAGAGAATATGTATACGCAAATCGAAGAACATGTACATGATAGCCTTTTAATTCTTGGTTAGAGGATTCAATTAACTACTGTTTTTGTCTAGGTAGATCTACAGCTTGGGCCGGCCGTGCTAATGCCATTAGTATTACTAATTGGGTCGACCTAGATCCTAGCGAGACTCTATATACTATGTAGGTAGTACTGAAAGAATAATCATTAGCTCTGTAGTCGACAAGTTATACTTAGCTTAATGAGGAAAATGAACCCGGATTTCTCGCCTGTGTGTCTTTTCAGCGCCTTCAACAGCTATTTCCAGAAGGTGGCGCAAAAGTCGGGATTCCGACGACGCCAGGAATCCTACTACTCCCGGCCGAAGCCGGCCGAAGGTCTGAGCTAAGCTCATCACTAATTAGCAAAATCTGGTTGGTTTAAAAAACAATCACAACGACGACATGTACGCCCAAATTAATTTCATTTGCCCATATTTTTAAATATTAGCATGCTATTTTAAATTTTAATATAGTTGGGTAGTAACTTTCTTTAATCTTTGATAGCCAACCGCTAATCACAGCTGCGGCTGCAGGTTCAAGGCATCGTTGTCTTCGTTCTTTTCTCCGATATGTGGGATATTTCGTCATCCACCAAGTATGTGTAGAGAACATGGAATTTTATTGAAGAACAATGGGTTTGAGTAGTTTAGATGATAGAGGTGTAGCTTTCACCTTCTGAAAGCTTGCCTGTAGAGCTACCATAGCTCAAGCGGCAAGCCTCACGCAATTTGTTACAACGTATGGACTACATACCTAATGTACTCATGCATGGACAGCTCATAGAGAGTCAATTATGATCATGAATTCCTGTGAGCAGCACTTCCCTAAAAGAGCTACGTGCTATGCTAATAAACTCAAGGCTGTCAATTACATATATCTCCGTACAATTGCAACCGGAAATATAAAGGCATACCAGTAGGTTAAACTCCACTGGTTTAGCGTGTCCAATTGCAAGCTTTATAGAACCCGAGAAGATGCTTTTACGTACAAATTTACGTACAAACACGCATACTGTTACTGCAATATCTTCCGGCTTGAATGTTGCTATCATGTCCTCTCGGAAGTAAAATTATCTTAACCCCCCTGGAGAAGAGAATATTTATATTGCCAAATGGTTCCCTGAATTTTTCAAAGTCTTCAATCTTCATGTTTTATAGTACAAAAATTGTGGGTCTCGTACAAAACACCCGAGCTGTTTGAACCCAGTTGTGAACAGATCACAAATTACAATCATGGCGGAAAAGGTTCCATCTTTAAAGGACCTAGCCATATCTATCTCGGAGAATGCAACTATCATTGAAGACTTCCTTGTAGCCAACGACCGTCCGCACTTGTCCTTCGCTGCTACTGGAGATCAAATGCTGCCGATGGGCCCAGAATTCGAGCATGTACAAGACGCACGAATTACCTTGATTGGAAAAGCGAAGCTGCTATTAGATTTAGCTCTAGGACCAATCGATGGAGTCAAGAATCTATCATTCTCAGTCTGTCCCAAGACCTCCCAAAATCCTGATAGACCCATGTGCATGTATTGCTTTGTTTGCCAAATCTTGCTGATCCGACTGATCTCGTGAAGAATCTACATGACCTCGGAGCCCTATCCGTCATATATCGATACAACATCCCAAGTCTGGTGGCTTTGGAAGGCGAGACGCCAATTGGAGAGATTTCCAAAGCAACAGGGCTGAGTGAGAGACGTCTCCTAACTGTGCTCCGCCAACTAATGTTACATCACGTCTTCTACGAGCCCCGCGAGAACTGCGTGGCGCATACGGCCAGATCCGCCCTGCTGGTTCGGGATCCAAATGCAATGGATTGGCTCGGCCACATCGCCGTGGAGTGTCTTCCGCCGACAGCCAAGTTGTCGGAAGCCCTTGAGGTGTTTGGAAGTACAGACAAGGACAATGAAGCAGCATTCAACCTCACTTTTAATACCAAGGAAAATTGCATACAGTATATTAGCTCCCACCCTCTTTCGGCAAAGAGATTTGGAGGAGCCCTGGCCTTCCTCGGTGACGGTGACGCTGTGAGCTACGAAGGAATTGTGCAGATATACCCATGGGGGCAACTTGGTGTCTCCAAAATTGTAGATGTAAAGTCATCAGTCGTGCTTTTGCTTTGACACTTGTTATATCTGATTTCTAATGCTTATCGAACAGGTTGGTGGTGGAAGGGGTCGCTTGTCTTTCGCCCTCGCTGAGAAATACTCCGATCTTACGTTTGTGGTCCAGGACCAACCTGAGATGGGTAAGCACATTGAGTATCCACCTCATTTGATGGATCGTGTCTCCTTTGAGGTACACGATTTCTTCACCCCGCAACCCATTGTCGCCGAGGTCTATCTCCTGGGAGCCGTCCTGCACGACTGGCCGGACAACAAGGCCATCGAGATCATTCAGAATCTGGTCGCGGCCATGAAGGATGGCGCACGGATCATCCTAGCAGAGAATGTGAAGATGCAGTCTGGATCGCAGCCATATTTCTTTGAGGCAATAATAAGGTACATTTCATTTCCCACATCTACATACTTGGTTATTGCTATTTTAACTGACTTAAAATGCATACAGAGCTATGGACATGCAGATGCTCACCATGTTCAACTCCCAGGAACGGACTTTAGCGGATTGGAAGGCTTTGATGCAAAAAGCGGACCATCGGTTGGAGTTCTGTAGGGTAGTTTCGCCTCCAGGTCACTTTTCAGCGCTTGAATTTGTGTTTCACACTTAGTAGCTGGCCAGTGAAAATGTTCAGCAAGCTTCAACAATTTATATATGTACTGTCAACTGACCGCCCATGATTTCCTATGCAAATGTTCACTCATTTCAAAGATATGATAATTTTTGTTACATCTCTCGATTGCCTTCTTGAGAAGGATACAACTCTCGGGGGTTATTAGTGTCGGTATAACCCGGGAAAGGGGTAACAAAATGTTCTATTCTCCAAAAGTTCTTTTTTTTCTTCTTCTAGTCAAGGGCTCATCCTAGGTCAATTAGCGAACTTGTAATGATCTGTGCGTGTACACGGCGTAATTCTGCCAGTCGCCTGATAAGTCCCTGGCACAGCGGTTTACTTAAGCGCAGCATGTGAACGAGCGAACGCAAACACAAGAGGACTGCGACTTTTGGTGAGTTTGACGAACAGAATGATACGGCATTGCTGAAGGCAATCGTTACAAGAACTTGACCGAGAATGAGATACCCTAACAGAGTTCACGATTTCTTCTCGGGTTCCTGCCGCAGTCAAAGAAACATATCGTACTACAATCGATTTTATGATTTTAATCGTCGCCCACCTATTATAGCAAAATAAGCCGCTTATTTATCGGGGAAACTGCGGTCGTATCCTTGATGTACACCTGCAGCAGCTCGCACTGCAGTCAATCCTCTCTTCTATGATAAACGGCACAAAAACGAATAGGTAAGGCAGACAGACCTTGGATAAATATGACGAGTGGTAAGACTTCGCGCTTCTTTGTCATTCTCCATATTTTGGCATTTTCCTTGTCTTCCCTTTTTTGTAGAGTATTATTGATTTTCTTTCCATTTCCTTTTTTTTTTTTTGCTCACACCCAAGATTCCCACACATCAGTTCAAAGTCACTGTAATGTCTCTTAGATCTTCTGAGATATGATCTACTATCCTGTCTGAGGTGTATCCTGTCTGAGGTGGTGATACTTCGCCCAAAGCCATCCGATGTTGCTCTTCACTTCGTAGTACAGTTCTATCCACAGCTCTTGTCCTCCTTCTCTAAAACATTCCTTTTCTTTTTCTTTCGACTTTTTAATTTGGTTTGATTTTATATCCTTGATTTTTGACATCTCGAGTCTTGCTTTATTGGTATCCCCCTCATTCCTCCCGCCAGTAGAACTAAGAAATGTGGAATGCCAACCCAATCTTTAGATCGATATTATACACGACGCAGCATTGTCTTATTCTTTATCCCCTTCTATATATCTTATAGCTATTCGGTACTATTATCTACATATTGACCGGCTTCGTTTCTTTGTGGATGCTAATCAACGTCGCTTTCTTACCAAAACAATCGTTCACTCTCTCCTCACTCCAGTAACCAGTAAGTCATTACCGTTTTTTTGGCTGCAGGCACCTACTTCGATTCATTATCTAAAGAAGAGCAGGAGGCTTTAGTCAATTCTTTGGTGCATTATACTCATTATCTATTCATGTTAGTTTTGCAAATTTAATTCTTGCCAAGCCGAACTTACAGCCGGCTATTCACTCCTAGAGCATGCTTGTTTCTCTCGAGGCCAACCGGGGCTATATCTAGTGATGTCGATTGCAAGTAAAGTGTTCCCTTCACAATCGCGGAAGGTCTAATGTGAATACGGCTCCTTCACTGGCATCCCAGTAATCAAAACAGTCTAGAATATATTTACTCACTTACAGGATATGACTCATACGAATAAAACACCTGCAAATGGAAGTGAATGAAAATATGACATCATGCAGTGGAGAAATATAATGATGATATTTACTAATAACCTCCTAAAAAGGATTATGATGTTCTGTGTGACGAAGAATAGCCTCTATGTTTTCTATTCTAGGTATGTCGCGCAACTATGCGTTGGATTGAATATTCCACATTGACTTTACGGCGATTATTAGTTACTCGACCATGATCCCCAGCTGAAAATCAATGGATCTTTTGCAAAGATGGGATGTTTCTTGCAATATAAAAGGGCAACGATGTGCCAGCTTCTGGTATTGATACGCTGGAGAGATACAGTCGTGCAGAATCACTCTATCCAAGCCACTATCTTTGATCCTCTACGACTTATCTAGACGATTCTTGACCGTTTTTGCGCATTTTAAGCCCTTCGAACGGCGCTTCCAGGGGTATCCACCCATTCGCTTACATCGACTTTCAAGCCTTCTCTTGCTTTAATAGTCTGTCATTCCGACGTTCTCGCGTTCAAAACCAAATAAATAAAAATTTCAATCATGTCAGAATTCCGCTTCCCCGACTCGACTGCCCTGAACCAGCTTGGTTTCTTTTATTGCTACGAGGCAGGTGAATCGGATGAGTCCAACTATAAAATCGCGTACGGGCCATATATATGGGCCAGAGTCCGGACGGACTTACTATGTCTTGGGTCTGTATCTCCACGAATCCGGGGCTTGTGAAGTGACACTGGGGACAGCACCGCCTCACCATCCTAACCTTTTTCAAGGTAAGACTCATCTGATCCCCCTCACGAACGCGGACCTCAGTAGTTTGATGGATCACTGGCAATACATAGTACTGCGCAAGGACCGAGCATTGGTAATTTGGTATTCAGAGGCAAAAGAGAAAGTGGAGAATTCAGTGACACCCTAATGACGCCGGACCTGCGGCCCTTGATTCCAGCGAAGCGCTCATTGAAGCCAGATATCGAATTGTGTGATCGTCATGTCTTCTCTCTGCCTTTCTTCTTTCTTTTCGAACCTCTTCTTTGGAAATTATTTTGGTTATATGGATTTGCTACTCTTGATAGAATACATAGTAGAACGGCTTTAATATAGGAGCTCAGATCGAATAACAATACTTTCTAGAGCCATCACAGGTTTTTACCGTAGTCATTTAATCTTCCTCCAGTAAATTCCGTACTACTAATAAATATAATAAGTTATTAGTACTATAGATAGTATCATTATGTAGTATATATAAGTTACAGCAATATCACAGCAATATCCGGATCTATCATCTCACCGGGTAGATTGAATCAAGTGAGTACCAGTCTAGCGCGGCGACCCGGCAACCCTTCCCTAAGTACGCCTAAGGGCTTCCTCCCGGGGACCTTTCCCTTTGTCTTTCTCTTGCTTGAAAATCCAGTCAGAGGCCCAGTGGATGAACAGGTGCCTTTCCCAATTTTGAAATGAAAATGATTAAGCGATGCAGTATCTATGGAATAGTCGGCTTTCCAAGATCATTTGATCCAATCAGCAAGAAAATGGCCTCAAATCTTGAACGCGAAAGTTATCGAAAAATAGGTACTCTAGCATTGTATCTGGCTCGCACTTAAAATTCATTATTCTTGTGCTGCCAAACTCTAAGTCCGACTCTCTCGTATTCTCGTGCTCACTATACATGGATAGTACGGACTGATCTCTCATCAACAACTTTGCTGCTGTCAAACTCTTATGTATTCTCCCAACATGGGAGTCCGACTCATCGGAGATGCGTTAAATGCTGGGATGAGTGACTGGTCTTATCTTAGGCTCCGATCGTGACTCTCGTAACGAGTCTACTCTCGAGCTCGGATTCAATCATGAATACCGTCATGATTCTGGATAGGCCTAAGAAGGCTATGAGGAGACGGCTGCATGATAAGAGGTTCAGTTCAAGTTGGCTATGGAGCTAGAGAGTGCTTCATTAGAGGCTCCATTGAGTAGCATGTACGCAGTACAAACTTTTACGCCATGATTCTCTTATCAGGCAGTTACAACAATGTGAATCCCTCCTTCGGGTGCTGTCGAACTCTCTCATATTCTCACAACACGGGGTTCTCGGGTTGTACAAACACTGGGGATGTGTTATTGTAGATCAGTCACAGTTGTTTGTTGTGTCGATCCCAACCTGAAGTTTGACAGCACCAGATAGAAAGAATTCATTTACATAACTGCTTGATGAGATTAGTCACCGATGCCAACTGCATCTCAGATTTACCTCGTACCCAGATGAAATGATTATTGAAAGCTCCATCCGCAACTTGAGTCTAGACTCTATAATGATGCATGTTTGCCCTGTTTATGTAGTGAAGAAAGACCCCAGCAATCAGTCTCAGCGGGCCCAGACCCTATGAGACTATCAATCTTGGCCCAAGAGTCGTATCATACATCAAATATGATGATTACTGCAAAGGTAGTTTCCTGCTTCGAGGTCTTCGATCCATGGGGTAATCTTGGAGTCAGATTCTGATCCACTGTCTTCATTTTCTTGCTCGTAGAGGTCACGTGTTCATGAGGGAGGTGAGATTCACTGTGTCACATGCGATTAGACTAGTATCTAGGTAAGGGAGCTAGCAATCTTATCAATTGAGGAGCTAGACTCAAATAATTGTAAACTTGTCGTCGATGACTATAGAGAGAAGGATGAGAGATGTCAGACAAAGAGTCAAAAGTGCACGTGCACCTAAGACCATATTTCGGCGCCACGTAAATCCGCTAAAATCCGCTATTGGTCAGCGGCCACCTTGTTTGCGGCGTGGATAAGGAGAGGTGGTCAATTCCGCGATGATTAAATTTACTTCAAGGTGACCACGGCCAGTTGGCAATTGCTCGTTCAATCTTCAAGTCACCCGTTGAGAGCATGTGTTGGTCTTGACTGGGAGCCTATCCCAGCCACGCCCGGAATCTTCAGAGCTTCGTCCGCCCAGTACAGTTGGATGAGGAATAATGGCTGACTATTCAATGTACCATGCACTAGGGCAGGGTGCAGTGTCTGATGAAGACTCAACGAGACAACAATCGGCAATTAATCCCAATATACAGTTCAACCCCTCCGCCGCTCCTCCACCATCTGGCTATCAAGAGACGGGAACCTATGGAATCCCTCCCCATAATTCGCAGCCAGCCTATGGGACACCGCAGTCGTCGAGTTTCGTGCAGAGCCCCAATGCAGGATACGCCGCCGGGCCTCCTCCCGCACCAGGGCAATCAGATGGCCATGCTATGGCTGGGCTGGCTTCTCAGATAGGTGGATTGGGAATAACTGCAGACAGCGGTCGAGGCCATAGGAAAAAACACAGACATGCATACCATGATATAGGGGGCCCCGTCGGTTCTCTGCAGACCTCTAATGGCATGCCTCATGCTGTTGCGCAGAATTCGGCGCAATTTCTGAACAACACTGGACAGAGCCCACAGCACCAGCCAACGGTACCATCTCCTGCGGTAGCAGTTTCTAGGGAGGCGTATTCTGCAACGGGCACGTTTCCGCAGACCGAGTTTCCCAGCTCAAAAACAAGCTCTGTTTCCACACAAGGGAAGGTAAATCCTGACCAGCTCCCCAGCATTCCCAGGTCTCGCGATATCGCTGCGCAGCACTATTTCAACCATGTTTATCCAACCTTGGAACGACATGTCCCCCCTCCGGCCACGATTCCCTTCGTTGCCCATGACCAAGGCAATTCCTCGCCGAAATACGCCCGCCTGACTCTAAACAACCTGCCTTCGACGTCAGACTTCCTCTCTTCAACCGCTCTACCATTGGGCCTGATCCTGCAGCCTCTTGCGCGTTTAGATCCTGGTGAACAGCCGATTCCAGTGATAGATTTTGGGGACACTGGGCCGCCGAGATGCCGAAGATGCAGAGCATACGTCAACCCCTTTATGATGTTTCGAGCAGGGGGAGGTAGATTTGTTTGCAACATGTGCACATTCCCTAACGAAGTCCCACCGGCATACTATGCCGCCCTCGATGCTTCTGGAGTGCGGTCCGATCGTATGCAGCGCCCCGAACTCTTGATGGGAACGGTCGAATTTTTGGTGCCAAGAGAGCACTGGGTGAAAGAGCCTGTTGGCTTGCGATGGCTTTTTTTGGTTGATGTCAGTCAGGAATCTGTAAATAGGGGGTTTCTTGAAGGGGTATGTGAGGGCATTATGGGTGCGCTCTATGGTGGCGAACACGATGGAGCTGGAGAAAATGATGGCGAGACGATACCAAGAAGGCTCCCTGAAGGTTCGAAGGTTGGTATTGTTACTTTTGATAAAGAAGTGCACTTTTACAATCTGTGTGTATGTTTATCCTAGTGCATTGATTCCTTATGGTATGCTGCTCACGCATGATAGCCCCAACTCGATCAGGCCCAGATGATGGTAATGACGGACTTGGAAGAGCCATTTGTGCCTCTAAGTGAGGGTCTTTTTGTTGACCCTTATGAATCGAAGTGAGTACATTGTGAGAAGTGTACTGAGCATTAGCCAACTGATGACCGTAGGTCTGTGATCTCATCCCTCCTATCACAAATACCGACAATCTTCACACATGTGAAGAACCCAGAACCGGCTTTACTCCCAACCATTAACGCAGCATTGTCAGCTCTCCAACCTACCGGTGGCAAGATGGTTTGCACGCTTGCGAGCTTACCAACGTGGGGTCCCGGAAGGCTTGTCATGAGAGACCCTGGAAAAGGGCAGGGAGTCGATTCCGAGTCAAAGCTCTTTAATAGCGAACATCCGGAATGGAGAAAAACCGCAACTAAACTGGCTGAAAGTGGTGTTGGCATCGACTTCTTTATCGCATCCCCCGGTGGTGCATACTTGGATCTTGCAATCATTGGTATATAATATTGACAATCATGCACAGCCTCTCGGCTAATATTTAGATTAGGCCACACGGCTGCTGTTTCTGGCGGCGAAACGTTCTTCTATCCTAATTTCCATGCTCCTCGGGATATCTTGAAGCTTTCAAGAGAGCTCGCTCATACAGTTAATAGAGATACTGGATATCAGGCTCAACTGAAAGTTCGGTGTTCCAATGGACTACAGGTTTCTTCGTGTCATGGGAATTTCCTCCAGCACACATTTGGGGCTGATCTCGAGATCGGCGCCATCGATGAAGATAAAGCTATTAGTGTGCTTTTTAACTACGACGGCAAGTTAGATCCAAAACTCGACGCTCATTTCCAGGCCGCTCTTCTCTATACAACGGCCGGTGGCCAACGTCGTGTTAGGTGCATCAATGTGGTAGCTGCTGTTAACGAAAGGGGATTGGAAACGATGAAATTTATTGACCAAGATGCTGTTATTGCCACAATAGCAAAAGAGGGTATGTTTACCACGGGGATTTATTATTTTTTCCCTTTGAATCAATGGTTGACACGGGAAATTAGCGGCATCAAAGGCAACCGATAAGTCGTTGAAGGACATTCGGGCAAGTATTACGGAGAAAACCATCGACATATACGCTGGTTATCGAAAAAACTTCTCGGGCTCGCATCCTCCAGGGCAACTTGTTTTGCCGGAGAACTTAATAGAGTTCTCGATGTATATGTTAGGTTTAATCAAGTCACGGGCCTTCAAAGGTGAATGATTTTCAATGCGTCTACATTGCACACGTTAATTGTCAGCAGATGGTGTTGAAACTTCTGATCGTCGTGTCCATGAAATGCGTATACTCCGCTCCGTCGGTTGCACCGAACTGTCACTGTATCTCTATCCACGCATCATCGCTATACACAATCTAAGGCCTGAAGACGGTTTCGCGAGTGAACAGGGCCAGCTGCAGGTTCCTCCAACCCTGCGCGCTACTTACTCAAGTGTTGAGGATGGCGGCGCGTATTTGGTTGACAATGGCCAGATCTGTCTCCTTTGGATGCACGAACGGGTATCGCCCAACTTGCTAGAAGACCTATTCGGACCTGGCATGACTTCGTTAGGGTCGCTTGATCCTGCTATATCCTCAATCCCTGTACTGGAAACCCACCTTAATGCACAAGTGCGCAACATTTTACAATATCTTTCTGCCACACGAGGGTCTAAAGCTGTAACCATTCAACTGGCCAGACAGGGTGTGGATGGTGCCGAATACGAATTTGCGCGGCTCCTTGTGGAAGATAGGAACAACGATGCCCAGAATTACGTTGATTGGCTGGTGCACATACATCGTCAGGTCAATCTTGAGTTGGCAGGGCACCGGAAGAGAGAAGACACAGGGGCCTCTGCCGAAGGTGCTTTATCGACTCTGGCTGGAATTCGGCCGCCCTACTGGTAGTAGTTCTTTATTTGCAAAGAAAGAAAAAAAAAACCCCCCTGATAAAACAAAAAGCGATGGGATGATGATGATGCAACGTGTGCTAGATACACTAACATATAATCTATCTGAATGAAATTCATGCCTGGATTGCCAAGCTCTCAAAACTGCAGTGTATTACATAATAACATTACCGAAGCGTCAATCGCCACGCTGTTATGATATGATAGGCCCACACGTCATATGTATGCATCCTAAATAATTTCTACATATTATTAAAGTCCAGCTTTTTCTCATGCCAAAATTATATAATAGTTTCAAGGTGAAACCAAAAGAAACGAAAAAAGAAAATAGGTCAGCAGAGAGTAGTATGTACACTTCAAGGATATACAACTAAAAGCTTTAAAATGGATGGGAGAAGCAGCTTGATTCTCTCTAAAAAGGAGCTCCGCCCCAACTAGCTAATGTGCGTAAGGCACGTGAGCCGAGCCGAGCTCTACTGGAGCCTCAGGCTCCAACAAAATGGCAAAGCGTCAAATTTCTTTTTTTTTTTTTTTAAAAAAGGGAAGGAGACTAAAACTCGACTCGGAAAATGGTGCTTTTTCTTATACGCTCTCCATAGTAATAGAATACAAGCGGAAGCGGAGCCATGATGAGAGCGATGAAAGCCAATAGCGAGTTTCCCCATCCGAGACCAAGTGTGGCGTACATCCTGCCCCCAGCCAGTGGTAAGACTGTGCCACCCAGGGACCGTAAAACCGTGTTGGCCGCGATGGCAGAGGCAGAATATATTGTGTACGCATCGACCAGATAAGTGGAAACCGTCATCTAAAGCGTGGTGATGATGCTATAATTAGTCACAAAGTACTGAACATACGACCGAGGCGAAGATGCATATATGGAAAACGCACAAACACTATCAACATCCCGAATCCCAAGAACGATTGACCAATGATGGGTAAGATCCAGTGGTCGTGTCTTTCCGCCGTCCAGCCGTACCAGAACAGAGAGAGGGGGACAAACCAGGCGCCGATGATCATGGGAGGCAGGCGGAACTCGGGTTTCGGAGTGCCGTGCTTCGCAGTCAGATGCTTTAACAGCGGGTCGGAGACGGCGCCGATAATCAATAGACCAAAAAGCAACCCAATGCCGATTCCGAGATAGACCAAACCTACGCTACCCTGAGAAAAGCCGTAGTTGTTTTCGAAGACATCCGTCATGGTGGTGAACAGGAGGTAAAGATAGCCGTAAACGACAGCGACGTAGAGGGATAGGAGGAACACAATCGGGGATAAGAAAAGCATCTTGGTTGGCCGGACGATGGAGAAGACAAACAGATCCCTTGCTGTTCGTCCAGAATCCAGGACGGATCGAAGGTTCGGATTCCCAGTCTCCTCGCGCAGCCTCTTGGTCTTGCGGTCCAGCAGAACATAGACGTACGACTCTCGCAGAAAGATGAAAGAGGCAATGGTGACGGCACCACCCTTAAAAAAAAAAAAAAAGGGGGATAAGCGTCTCAACGCTGGCGTTTGTATGCCGAGAAAGGCACTTACCGCAATGGCAAGAACCCAGAACGTCCATCTCCAGCCTTTATCGGCGGTTAGATATCCACCCGCTTATATCTGCGATCAGCAAAAAGTTCGTTCGTAGCTACCGTCAATTGCAACGAACTCATAAACGACAGTAGTACAGATACTCACTCACCCACTGGTCCAATGACCGGCCCTAACAGTGGCCCTAATGCCCAGATAGCCATTGCCAAACCCCTCCTCTCTTGTGAGGTCATGTCAGCGATGGTCCCAGCTCCAATGGTCAATGGTGCGCTCCCCGCGGTTCCGGCGAAGAATCGAAAGACGATGAGGCTATTCAGGCTTGGCGCGAGCGCACAGGCGACGTTGAAGATGATGTACAACACGTTGCAGGTGTGGTAGATTGGCAACCGGCCGTACATCTCGGACATGGGGGCGATCAGTAGCGGACCGAAAGTATATCCCAAGAGATAGACGGACACGACAAAGGATGCCATCTCGAGGTTGGTGGACTGGAACTCTTCCATGACTCCCGGGACGCCTGGAGCAAACATCGACGAACCGAGCGGACTGCCGAGGAGATTAATGAATATCACCGATTGTTGAGATCTATGGAATGGAGCCACACCTACGTGAGGAGGGTGATTAAGGAGACGGTTCCCGTGATGATCGCCTTCTTACTTAAAGGCCAGTTCCTCGGATTCTTGGGGTCATCGGGGCCATCCCAGTCGACGAGGTTGGGATCCTGGGAAGACGGCTGGGAAGATGACTGAGACGATGACGATGACTTCTCATCTAGATCGTGTGCCGGGGAGCCTCGTTCTAGGTCATTACTGGCTTCCACGGACTTCTTCTGCTCTTGGTCTTCACTCATTCTGAAGCTGGTATTTTTTGTTGGTGACTTCATAAGTTAGCACCAAGGTGGTGAAGGCGATATAGGATCAATCATCACATTACCTGTTATGCCACTGACTCCTCTTTCGGTGTGGTTTGATGTAGAAAATCTCGCTCCTCCTATTATACATAAAGAAAAAAATGAAGTCTTATTTTCCAATATTATATCACCAGGATGGAATAGGGTCTGACGATATCCACGGTACCCACTAGCTACTGTAGCTATTAATTAATAAGAGCTGGAAAGTACCGATCCATATATACAATGAATACTTATGCTTTTTTGCCCCGGATATTCTATGCATATATAATAAGGACCTTATTTGTTTCATCCAAGGGTTCCATTTCATCCACGGGTTCCAACATGCCCGACCCGGAGAATAATGATATGTACAAGAATAATAAATGCTCTTCCAGTGCTTCAAGCTCTCACGGCCATTCTCGCTTCGAAGGACCAACAAGCTTCAAGCACCACTTGAGATATTCTAACTAATAAGATCAGCCCGTTTCAGGGCTTTGAGTGGAACAGTTATGAATCTTATGATACTCTAGACCAGTTAGGGAATGGCATGGAGAATAACCAAACCTTGTTAAAAACCTTGGGCTGCAGGGCCTTGTCTTACCCCTGTGCCGATACCCGAGCGGAGATATAGTTCAGCTAACTTAGTATGTTCTACCTTCGGAGGAATAATGTATGTAATGTTCGGACGACTCTTCGGACGAACTGCATGTCATACCCGTTTTCCCGGTTGTCTTACAGCTGTTGCAGGCCCTTTCGCAAAATCCACCAATCGTGCTTTTCTCCATTTTCCGCTAATCGCTACCCGTCCTTACAGTAGTACATGCATACCAGGTACACACTAATGCACTTCTATGATACGTTATATTTGCAATATATGTATAACACCCCGCATCTCCATGACGCACGTGATCTCGGGGATTAGTCCCGCATAAGAAGGCGGTCTAACTTATTATTCTACGGGATGCGGGTGGCGCTTAAGCGGAAACTCAGAATTCGACATGTAAAGCTTCTATCATATAGTAGATGTCTATGTAGATGTTGCAGTATATGTATCCAATTGGGGGGGGGTTTTTTGCCCCACCGTTAACGTATTCCACCCCCAAGCGAGACACCCCATAAAAATTTAAACTTTTGATCCATTTTGTGTGGGGTGTCTCGCTTGGGGGTGGAATACGTTGCGACGCCGCCGACGCGTTTCGTTAATTAACTTTTGATTTCATCCAGTACCGGAAGTGAAAGCTAGATGCACATTCTCGATATATAATTTATTTTTTAGCGTCGCTCATGTTTCACAGCTATGCATGTTTCTGCCCAATGCTCCCATATATATGTATCATGATAATATATAGTTGTATGATAGGTTTTCCTGCACACTAGCTATGTACTCCCGCTGCTTACGATCTAAATGGGGATGTTCTTGATCGATGGGCCGAGTCCCGATACCTGCTTACATTATGTAGGTAAATTATTATTAATTAATAATGCTAATGTATATGCTAACGCAACTACAAGTTTTCTCACTGCTCCGCTTCCCATGACCACGGTAGGCTTTCACAGCTACTGCCTTCCTGCATGGACACTAAACGTGACGTCGGTGACGACAGTTCGACACTCCTATGCCAGTGCTACTGCCATCCAGCGCGGCTAACATGATGCGGGTTGACAGTCCAACGGTAAGGAGTCAAGAGCAGTGGTCGCAACCGTTGACTAATGCTAACACCTATACCAGGGCTCTTCCGCAAAGGCCGAAGGTCTGGACTCTGAGTAATGACCATCATTCTAGATGCTCCGGACTTCGAAGCTATTCAACACCAATAAACTCTTTACCAGGGATAGCTATCGATCGATGATTTTCAAAGCCTCGTCAATCAACCATCGATCGGCTCAATTGATCAGCATGCCTTGATCGATCGATCAACGGCTTAATCGCAGGGATAGCCATCGATCGATGATTTTCAACGCCTCTCTCTCCGAGCCTGAATATATTCCGTCGTCCAAACGAGTTCGTGACAATCGAGACTTCAACAACGCTGCAGTTATCGAGGCGACCGCATTCCCGTTGCCTGAGAAGTGTCCCTTTAAATGATTCCCGTTGTTGGGTTTCTAGTGACGTTTTTCGATGTTCGTAACTGCATTCGCATGCATATGCATCTATCATGCTCCTTAGTAAAGACTTGTAAGGGGTTTCGTTCATTAGCGCGTTAAATCTCCGATGCGCGTAAGCGGTTATAGGAAGATATCGCTCATCTTAACGCTCTCGAGCGTAAATGGAACCGCTCTGTAGAGTATGGTCTTTCTCGGGATTACCAATCCCAGGTAACCTCCTCTCATCTTCTATTATCGTCGATGAATATTGTTAATTATTCGTTACAGGCAATTCCGATTCGGACTCCTCGGGTCCTTCAGCTGTTGGTTGTTCGAAAAATCTTCCTTCTTCCGCTGGGGATTTCCTTGAAGGGAATGCCTCTTCCTTTTTTCTTTGATCAGAACCCTTTTTCCAGTATGGTTTGGTCACTTTCACTTTTTCTTCTTTTCTCTTTTCTGTTCCTTCGTCTTTCGATTCGAATTATCTCAATCAACCATCGGTGGATCAACGGCTTAACCGACCAGTAATATATTAAGCCAATCTGGGGCTGATACAGCAATTGCAACAACATCTTTCTAAAATGTTTTTTTCGGCAGTTGAGCGCTATCTTATGAACAAGACGGTACTTATATTCGTCTTTCTAAACCTCGCCGACGTATCAGAAAGACCATGCACCGGGTACCACAGAATATATGGTACGTGCGGCCATCCCGCCGACCGACTTCGTTGGGGTGATGGGACAGAGGACGAGGTCGACGTGCAATACATGCTGTGTATGTATTTGGCGATTTCCTTCTACGTCGACGGCTGCTGATCGTCTTTTAGCGTCGCTTGCAGGAGCAGCGTCTGGCCGCCCAGGGCACCGAGCCACGGGGATATTATCAGAGTCTACATAACAAATCCATTGGGAGGGCACACTTCAGTTACCTCAACAATCACTCCTTCTGGCTTTTGAGTATTGCTGTGACCCCATACTATATATAACAAAGGACTGGCACCTCGTGACTTAGTAGCAGCTCTGTAGATCTAATCCCAAAATAAATCGTATGCCCTGCTCATTAGCACACACAAGCCATCTCTCCAGTTCAACTTGCTTAACAACGAGAACTGGAGAGATGTGGCTGCTATGTTAGCTCGAGAGGATACAAATTGAAAATATTTTTTTTGACGTAGCGGATTTCATCCCCATAGCAATAGACTAAATCATTTCGTTGTTTGACTAGATAGTGCAGGAGTCCGGAGTCAAACAACGCAGTGGCACATGTAAACCAGTAATCACTAGCATTTCTGTAGGCTGTAGACGTGAAGGCTGGGTGCCTTATCCGACATCTACGACGATGGCTGGATACCAATCATCGATCGATCACAATCAACGATCGATGGTCACGAGAACTTCTCATTGATGAATAAAACATCTGATGACGGAATATAGGTATTGATTCTCGAATTATGTAAAGTATGCCTGTTGGGTTGATAAGTTATTCATGTCTTCTAAATCCCATGAATCCTGATTTGATTAGTTGAGGTTTGTCCGTTTCATATCGATATTTAAAGGATACTTACATTGCTCGTGCACTAGTGGTCTCTGATATCAAAACATACCTACGGTAAAGTGTTACGATACGTGCGAGGATCTTAACGCCATTTCCCAATACCAAACCCGTTATATACGCCAAAAATGTCTGCATCCTTCATCGTACAGCGTGAGTTCGATTCCGATCCTGTCCTTGATATCAGTTTTATTTTCCCCGATGCTTCCCAAGGCCAAAATGAGGCCAAAAAGGATGGAAAAAATGACTTCATAGCTATGTTAGACCATACGGCAAAGCAACCAAAAAAATCACAAAAAATGATGCCATAGAGGCGCCTTCCACGCCTCCTATGGTTTGACCTGACCTCCATGGCACCAGACTCGACTCAGAGATGGCGGGGAATTTCCATGAGCACTGGGCAGGCAACGCACTCCTTCTAACCACAAGGCCATTCTGATGTGAGTTGAGATCTAAGGCTTAAACTTGACTCTTATCCCCCCCAGGTCAGGTGGCCCTTGAACTGCTTTATGTATGTGGCACGCCAGACGAACATCAAGCTGAAGTTCAGTGAATACTTCCTTATTGATAACACCTTGCCATTCACATCTCACTATCATTATCTTTCCTTCTAAATAACTCTCCATGGTCCTTTCGCATGTTGTGATCTCAGAACTTTCCTTTGATAAGATGCTTGAAACGGGGGAGTCTGAATCTGTTACCCATGTCTTCTTAATCAATTATAAATGATACTCCTAGCTCTCTCAACTAATAATTGACTCTCCGGAGGATCAAAGTTCGTTCGCATCTATACCCAAGTCAGTATTATCTCACTCCGCGGTTGTTCTGTTTCAGGCAATAAAGTTCACCACAAGAATGAGAACCCTTTTATCGTAAAACTAATCCACGTAATCTCCTTTTCTCAGAACTCCAATCACAAGCAATATATAATCCTCGACTTTTATTCATGTGCTGTCGACTTGTTGACACGAAAGCTTCTTCTGCTTATACCGGTATGTCTGTCTCATAGGAGAATCTTCTTCTTCGAAGCAGTTATCCCATACATACGGCGGCGGTATGCTCGAGGTCAGAGTGCTAGAATATCCCACCAAGAATAGTTTGTCAATCAGAGGCTGCGCAGCAGTCGCCACTTTTGCCCTCCGTCAACGAAAAATACGGTATTTGGAATACTTTATGGTGCGAGGTCCCTTGCCAAGTTACCATCGACTGCTAGTACATACCAGATGGATCGTTGAGCCGCCTGACAAAGCCGCGTTGGCTACCACCGCTGGCAAGTGGGAAGGTCATACGAGCGCATTGCGAGTTGCTTCGTCAAGAAATGGATACAGGTACCCGCCATCTACTATGTACCTTTACTAGGGGTGCAGGCGGCAATCGCTTTCTTCCTTGCCGAGATCACGACCAATGGAAACGATAAATTTGCGAACTTTTCTCTGGGATAAATACTTTCGTAGAAAAATCTCTGACAACTCCGTGCTGGGAATATTATTAGTAAGAAACTGCCCGCACGTTTAATAATTAAATAAGGCCTTCTTGACATGCACCAAACAGAGAAAAATATATCAGTATGGATCCCCTAGAGAAGCAAGCTATTATTGCTACTGCTTCCTGTTCCAGTCTAGCTGCAACAATCACATTGCGTTTATTCTAGCTCTCATCAGCTCGTTAGATGAGGATGAACCAAAATGGCGCTGGAGGCCATATAAACGCTTTACTATCAAGAAGTTAGTGGATGTGTGGGCCGATGAGGATGATGGAGGGTTCAACGACAATTTATTCGAGTTCTTCACGCGATTCAAGAAAGATGAGGTGAAACAGCTAGCCTCACTTCTCGACATTCCGACAGCGTTCGCGATCGATAAACGCACTGGCTACGCGAATGCAGCAACGAAGACGCCCGCAGAACCCCTCCTATCACAGCATACGGGCTTCCAATAAGACAAGTG
>NPHW01005494.1:0-10392 GCA_002240705.1 Elaphomyces granulatus | reverse complement strand
ATAGACCAATTAATACGGTAGTAGTTAACTGCCTTGGCGGTCGAGGAAGGTGGTCACATGTTGGCATTGATGCATTGCATGAGTCCAGAGGAGGGAGGAGAGAGCAAGGTTCAAAGGTCGTTCCACCATGCCACGTACATATGGATGTAAGATATTGGTCATATTGATATTACTACTACTACTGCTACTACTTCCCTTGCTCTCTTTCCCCTGCAACAAAACGATAGAATTACACGACAACAACAAGAATCGCTCCAAGAGACAAGTGAGCGGCATGTATACACGGGGCGAATCCAGAGCAAGGATATGCAGTCTTTGGGATAATGCTTTACGAGTAGCCTTCATATATCAGACCCTGGCGGAGACTATTGAGACTAAAATGGGGGACTATGCACTACTCCCCTTGCTCTCTTTCCCCTGTAACAAAACCACGACAACAACTGCAAGAATCGCTCCAAGAGACAAGTGAGCGGCATGTATACACGGAACGAATCCAGAGCAAGGCAAGCATGCGTTTAGAGGGACTGCATTCGATTAATATATAGTCCCAATCGCAATCACATGGAGAACATAGCAGCAGTTCTGGCAGGGATTTTCTTTTTTTTTTTCCCTTTTCCGGTGATAATTATATAGAAAGGTAGGTAGACACCGCATGCCGCGAACATTTAATATCGCATGCCATCCAAGGCCAATAGGGAGAGAGTGAATTAGGTAGGTAATCAATCCGGTTAATCGAAATCACGTTGACCATTGGAAATACATCTTGGGATGGTGAATTGATACATTAACGTACACCATTCAGATTTTACATCTGCTTGCAGTAGTTAGGTACATCATAAGTCAGATAATATTCAATTGAAAATAAGTCATGACAATCTCATTTCATTTATTTGGCTAGAAAGACAATCATGCTCTAGCCATGGTTTCGCCCATCGCTGGGCACCAACTCCATATTAAAAAAAAAAAAAAAAGATTATTGCCCATCGGATTGGAGACTGGACGTACTTATAGATAACAAAAAACTTCTGAGATTTCCTTGGCGGTCAGGTAGCATAATAGAATACGTAAAAATAGCCGCCAGCTGCAAGTCACATTGTCCAGCTTCTTTGCCGACCGCCTGGAAGAGAAATAAAAGAACAAAATCATGAACGGAAGCAAAGGAAAGAAGAGAATGGATTCAACAATCTTCCATTTTGCCAATTCCATATCGCTCATCGAGCTCTGGCATCGACATACTAGGGTCAATAGGGTCTAGGTGTTGATGGTCTTGTTGAAGTAGATCACCGTGGATTTCCTGATCAAAGGTCTGAATCAGATTCTGATCTGCTGTCTGGTCCAGCATTGATTGACTATCGCCGTCTTGAGGAAGTCCCGGGGACTCGGTCAAACTATCCGGACTGTGATCAGGCCCCGCATGAGAAGGATGTGCACCTGCAAGCGCCATCATCCCTTCTATTCCCTGGACGTGCGCCTTGTCCTCCTCGCCTCGCTTCTTATCACGCTCCCGAGCTTCGTGCTTGGCCGCCTGGGCAGGAGCTCGAGTCTTCAGCTCCCCGGTGACAAATTTGAGATAATACGGTACCTCAATGCCGCTTTTCAGGAAAAAGAGTTTGAGATTGCGGGCCTTGTCTTTAAGCTGGACCTGATTACGGTCTTTTAGGGACTCGTTGATCGTACCGCCTGGCCCAAACATGGCGAGAATCTGGCTCCAGTGGGGACCCTTGACCCGATCCAGGCCTGCCATCAGAGCATTCTCCTCCTCCGTCGTCCAAGGGCGGCGCTGGCTTGGGAGTCCAGCTCTACGGGTACTGGCTGAAGATTTTGAGGTTGCAGCGAGCCGAGCCCGTTCATAGAGAACCTGGGTAGGTTGTGTCTGTGAATAGTGAGGAACACCTGGCATGTAACCGTAATTGGTGGCCGGAAGATCGGATCTCGCAGCCACAGGAGCGTTGCTCGTAGAATTATACTGTTGGAGTGCGGCTTGAAGCGGGCTTTGCTGGAAAGTCAATTGCGTGGGCGCTTGAAATTCAGGTGGAGTTTGACTTTGTTGGAAAGACAGCTGACTCGACGCCGGTCGTGGCGGAGTCTCGCCAATTTCCTGTGTTGCTGGAGTGCTTTGAGGAAACTGAGAAGCCGGCTGCGTGCCTTGACGCGGTTGTTGCGACTGTTGAGAACGTCTAATTCCTTGGCCTTGGAGTGCAATCTGCGCCGCTCGAGCGGCGCGAGCAACGAGATCACCGTGTGTTCTACGATCAACTGCAGCTTCTGGCGTTTGTGGGGCAACGGAGAATTGACTTTCGAGAGGTGCGGTCTGCGGTCTATGCGCCTCGCCATTCGATGTAGAATAGCGTGTCTTGGTCGCTTTTTTGGTCTATTCTCAGATTAATAGGTCGCAATTAGAAATTCGATCGCAATAGCTCACCGACTGATTGATAGCATCGAAATTTCTGCTAATATAGGTGCTCAAATCTCTTAGAAAGTCCTCCCAGTGATACTTATCGGGTAATGCCTTGATCGCATCTTCGTTGTTGACATCGTTGAGGAGTATTTCACGCCTAGAATTAGCACGCTTAACGAAATCGACTTCGCTGGGGGCAAGTTGGCGGGTACCCGGACGCCTCGCAAGCAACCGGTGCTCCATGTCATCGGGAAATAGATCATACAACAACTCCGTCCTTGACCGCTCCGTGTTGTTCATCGAGGCGATGAAAGCTTGGGTTTTAAGTTCAAGAAAGAGAGCTCCCTGCACTTTAAGAAGACGACTGCCTTCAGCTACGAACACGTCGAGGAAATGATCATTCAATTCCGAAAAACCGATCTCCTGGGTTCCAAATATGCTAGACATGAAGGATGCCAAATTGGCTTTCCTAATAATATCCACTTGCAAGGGTTGCGTAAGGTCGAGTTCCATTGGAGAAAGGAACGCCTTTCTCGTAGAATAGACTCTCTTGGTATGATCGAAGAGGGAGCGCATTGTTGCGTATGCCTGTCCATTTTCGGATTCCGGCTCAGACACGAAGGATGTAATATCTTGGTAGGATGATTTTGCAAGCAGAGATAGGATTTGGGTGGACTTTTGGAGACGAGACAAGTCAGCTCTCGAGATTGAGAGGTCAACGATATGCTTTGCTTACCAAATTGTCAAGGATCGGGAGGCTCTGGATCTTCAAGTGAGAGCTGGCTTTAATGAAGGTCAGACCCTTAGATGAGGTTTGGGCAGTCCCATCTTCCAGCTGCTGACTCAGGGCGAACTGTCCCTCCACACGCTCTGCATGGTCCATAATATCCGAGATGAAAGTGGCCCCGTAAGGATCTCGATTCTCCATCGGAGCCGAATGGCTATCCGTGGACCCATCACCATGACCGTGAATAATACCATTAAGATTCTCCAAGGATTCGCCGACTGCACGATTTAATGCAGAGGCGAGCTCCTCCTCTATCTGATTATCCGGGGTGCCGTCGATGCCAGGCTTTGGTTGTGACAACGCAGGAAGGACTTCAGGTCCAGATCCAGTACGCCGCTTCTTATAAGCGCGGGAAAATAGCGAACTCGAATCATCGTCAATGGGATGTGAAACCTTCTCGGATGCTAAAAGAGGAGAATGTTGTCAGTAAGATAAGATCATGATTATAGCCGGCCAGTCATGCAGGGACTCCAAAGAAGCAACCTCACCATTGGCGTCAGGAACAAGGAAAGCAGATGAGGCCTTCGCATCGGAAGATAGCTTCGAACCTCGTGTGCTCACCATGGCGGTTGCGTTAGCAGATGGCGCTTCCAAGAGAAGAAATGAGGGCTTAGGGGTAGGGCGCAGGCGTAGGGTTTGGGGAGGAGTTTGCAGGACTTTTCTAGGGAGGCGGTCGAAGAATAGTTAGCTTAGGCACCTAGCCTAGACCTAGGCGCTTAGGCACTATGGATACCGCCCAGCCAATGACTTAACCAATGACAGGCACCGAAAGTACATTCAGGCATTCGATTTCATAAGATATCAATGCAGTGGCTTTCAATAATTGGGCCTGTGAACCTTCTGCCTGGGAGTTAACTATATACACTATGAATATCAGGTACTATAATTCGATATGATTTGAAGGTTTTTTCTTTCTTACCCCAGAAAAAATATCCCGAAAAGAATTGACTCTTTCCGTCAGGTTCAAGGTGTCAAGGTGTCGGCCACCATAGAACTAGGAATTCCTATATCTTCGTCGATCTTCCCATGAATTTATGATACCATTACTACCTATGTAGAACCAACCTACGTCCAATGCCTTGGTGTTTGAGTGCTGTCCGTGGTGCATCAGACATCTTACCATATGTATATTTAATTATTGGTGAGTGAAGGCAAGGCCAAAAGTTTACTATATTGGAAGTATTCCAAGGTTTTCATCATAAGTATCATACATAACGAATCATCCTGAAAATGATTGGGCGACTCTCCATGGTAATGACATGGACGCATCGTAGTAATACAAGAGACCATTAGATATGTCTTAACCTAACAGAAATGTGTCAGTATTCGCCCTTGATAGTACTGAGTTTATACTAACAACTACAAACAGTGAAGCAATAAGGAAGGAAGGAGGATAGTTTGGCAGTGAATGATGTCACGCACAAGGCTGTTTGTTCCTGTTTGTTTGGTTATTCCCATGTAAACATGTTCAACAGTTGGTACTTCCCTTTCCTATCACAACACCCCTCTTTCTTTCTTGTTTCTTCAATCTAGTTGCAGCGTTCTTTCCCTGTCCTAAAGTTCAACATCGTTACTGTGCAACTAGTGAGATCCTGAATAACATCTCGTCATTTTTACTGCACTCCTTAACCTCTTTGAGATCTCCTAACACAAAATCTCAAGCCTGTCACCATCTATTAAATGATGAAGTACGACATCCCCACTCTTCTGGCCTTTCGCCAGGATGCCTGCGTTGACATGGGCAACTTTAGTATACACGCAATCAATAGTATGGTTTTCATTCATTCCATTTAGGTGATGTGGTGAATTAGAAAAGGTTGACTGCTGTTAGATAACTTGCTTAATAGAGGCAGAAAGAATACGAGCGTCCTGACGGAGCGATCGGTCAATAGCTGTTGCATAGCTCCAGGAGTCACAGTCGGCTCGAACGAAGAGGCCACGATTGCTTCGGGTGGCAAATCGAAATACCCAAGTCGTCAGCCGAATAGGCCTCCAGATAGCGCAGACGCGCAAATTGACACGGGATTCGCACGGTTTTTAGAGGAGCACACGTCTCCCAAACGCCATCGCGTTACTGCCGGTGGACGCGTCATCCCAACGAGACCAGAGACGCCAGTTCCACAATTCAGGCTTCCAGAAGGGTCACCAGAAGGAGAAGATCTCTCAGAAGGCGCTGTACATGGTGCCAAGAAACGGAGCAAAATCCACCCTGTCATCGATGCTGCAAGGGGACAATGTGTGTCTGATGGTTCTGTCGATAGCTGTGCCTCCTCCGAATTTACCTCCAATATGACTCCAAATGCCCCTCATGCAACAGCACAAGCGATCGGAATGGACGAATCTATGATACAGAATCAGTTACCTGATTTGAAACAATATTTTCACCATCCTGGAACTCCATTTCTGCTTCCCCAATTGTCCTTCTCGCCAAACAACTATCAATCACCCCAATCGGGACATGTCCCTCAAGAATACTTGCCCCTCTTCCAAGATTACTCTGTGTACTGTGGTGACACAGGTGGGACATCGTATTATTTTGCTCCTCACTGGCAGCCTCTAGCTACGCAAGGTCAATCGTTACCTGGGTTAACTCCTTACTATGGAACAACAGCCGGCAACATGTACATGTTCCCATCCACAGCCAATGCAGAGCTGCCGAATACGTTTTCACTTTGCCCTTCTACTGGCATTAGCGGGACCCAAGAGGGTGACGCAACTTTTGCTACCGTTTCTCAGTCGCTTCCAACCACGGAAAGCCTATATGGCAGGTCTCTGCAAGATGTGACAAAGGGATTCGAATCACTGTCTACCCAACTAGCAAACCTTGATAGGTACATGGCGATGCACACATTTGAACTAGACTCCAACTCAAAGAAAAACTTAGTGGCCCAACGAATGGAGCTAGTCCGGGAGTTGGATTTAAAGCGGCAATTCAAGGAGCAACTCGAGGCAGGTCTTGGGCAGCAGGAGTCAAGGATGCTGGAAGCGCAGATGACTACCACTCCCAGTCTGCAACCTGCATTCCCACAGCTTCGTTCGGAGGATCTCCAAAATAGCCTGAACGTAGCGTCCCCATCTTGGACGTCCGCTACGACGATAAATAATAGTCCGTTTATTTGGACCCATCCCACGATCAATATTGCCCAAGGACTAGAAAATGAAGCTCCCAGCAAAAGCATACCTCATCAATTCCCAGCATTAGGATCCATTATTGGGTTTTCTAACACCTTGAACTATGAAGAGATACGGCCGAGCGTCAGTATCCCATATGGAAATCAGTCAACGGATCCGTTCACGGATGGGAGCAACATACAGACCGCTCGTGGTCACAAAAACACCCACAACAACTTTGGCTTGAATGTCCATACCGATAATGGCGAATGGTCGACTCCGACACAACCCGCACCTCCTGAAATCAGTCGAATCCATCGCAAGATTGAGGAAACAGCTAAACGGAGCGAGCCGCTTGACGAACTTTTGAAGGAGCTCACTATAGTCACAACAAAGCTAAATTGCCAGCAGCAGAGACTTCGTTTGCTCCGGACGAATCTCATATCCACTGACGAGGATGACGATGGAAAGTCATATTATTCTTCTAGTCTCTCAACAACCCAAGAGACAAAGTAAGTGACTATTTTTGTCATTTGTTCATTGAGGACGTGCTAATCCCAGCAGCAAGCAGTGTACTACTTTGTCCCAACGAGCATCAGTTGGCGCCACCGGTAAGCAAAATAGAAGAAAAGACCACACGTGAGTAACAAACTCTCCGCCGTATATATTATCACCATCACTAATGCGCTTTCAAGGGACGGAGATATTGAGATTGCCGAAGGGGTTAGTTCTGTAGATGCCATGAGTGGGAAGCGCCCGTTGGATGTGGGCAACGTGGCGCGGTGGACCTATGACGGAAACAATGCGACCGCGACGAGATATGAACGACAGCCTCTCGTGGTCGACAATTTGAGAAACTATGCAGTTACGAAAGACACTTTTGGTCAAATACGGCGGAATATCCCCATGGCATTCACGCCATGGAAGCGATGTAAGGATCAGTTATCACCCCAAAAGACATGTGCTCCGGTAGTTTCGCAAGTCAACGCACACGGATTCCTCCCGCCATTTGATGGAGCCGGAGACACACCAGATCCTGCCATTTCAGAGTTGGATGCCCTGCTTGATTCGGGTCATGGCGACAGCCACATAGACAAGACGAACTGTAGCCCGTCTGAAAGGGAGGACCGTCCATGGTATCTCAAAAGGCTGCGCGAGCGACCGAGCCCAATGGAGGTGCGTAAGTTCTTCCAAAAAGTCGAGGAGGAAGAACGAGAGATGATCCAGAAATATCGCACAGAACATCCATCTTAAAGGTTTGCTCTTTCCACGTGACATTTAGGACGAACCACTAGGAGACCTCCGAGGAGCTTTACCACCCAAGCGAAAGCGATGCGAGACGGGAAGTATTATTGGTTTACTATCGTTGGTATTGTTTGTGGTATGCAATTACATTATGGTTAGGATGATCTTTATATCCTTGTTTCAGTGTTCCGTTAATTTGGAGGGACGCTTGCTGGAAGCAATTGAAGCATTAGCTTATACAGGATTACCGTCATGCTGGGTTCCTTCCTGGTGCACTTGGGAGTAACAATATTGTGCTAGCATACTATCTAGTATCTATGTACTAGTTGTTCATCAATCAACCTAAATACCAAATTACGTCAGTCTACATATCGGGTTGTTACTCACAAAGCACAACTTCGTGGCAGGTTACCACAAGCCTGTAAAACCTGTCCTATCTACTAAGAGTTGATGGGCTCAGGCGTGACTAGACAGAATTCTAACCCATCACTGTGAGGCATGGATGCTGCCTACCGAGTATGGCTCAGATCGACTTTAAGCCTGCACTTCACCTCAGGATACCTTCTATGTAGTAGCTTTCTTTCTTTCATGCATAATAATATATAAGATAATATACTTTATCGTTTACGCTATAGGGCAGTCGTGATCTATCTCCTTTCCAGTCGCCTGACTATCAGCTGCTGGGATTAGCTGGCGAAGCCCTCTCATTTCATTTATTTCTCGACGAGTGCCGCTTGCTTGAGGTGTTTCATCAAGAGCCATAACCATTATCCTCTGGACTTGAGTGAGTTAGTAGTTAGGGTGTTTATGACCTGAAGGTGCTATTAGGTCTCTATACGTGACGGATATCGATCATTATGCAGAAAATAAAAAAAATCGGGGTTTCAAAGTATCACTCACAGCCTCACGGGGCCAATGACGCTTACTACCTGCAGTTCAAAAAAAGGCCCTCATATCAATCCCTATAATTCCGTGATAACTCTTGCCTGATTTTCAAATACGAACTCCCCTACAAGCACTGAAGTTCTGGTGAGATATCTAGAAAAGAAACCAGAAAATGGATCGGTTTCCTATGAGCAGTAAGTACACCGCTATTCTCCTTGGCATAAGTCATAAATAAAAAGGGATTAGTCGGCTCAGGAGGTTTAAAGTCATATTATTTTTTAGGAAAATCTTTGCTGGAGGGATTTACGCCCTAGGCAGGTGGTCTTTCTGGACTGTCCTATACAGGCAGATCCAGTTGTTGAAGATAATTTCCGAATCTTGAGATCTCGACTTTGCCGCGAGTTATCAGCTATTTCCCTCGATATAGCTCAAAATCCGAAATTACGAATGGATATTTCTGTTGAGTTAAACGATTCTTCATCATTCTTCACGGATACAAATCAGCACCTCTACGGATATCCAGCTATTCGAACCTGCTCTTCGATTCTTTAATACTAACCGTGTAGTTGACTGTTATTCTAAGCACGGACAACTATGGCATCTAATAAAGCCAGTTATTGAACGTCCGAAGAGGCCGAGAATCTTCTGAAAGACAATTCTTCTCTGCATTGGTGCCAGAATTCGTCTATCTACATTACATAGAAAGCTTGTAGCTCTCGGTATGTCGGAACTGCCATCTTCCTGTTTCTACTTGTATATATAGTGTTGTTCTCCCCTTATCTCAGGTCTAGCTTGGCTAAAGATGTTCATATGCTAATACATGGCTTCTACGGTGTCTTCCACGATCCTCCGAGCGGCTGAATTTGAACAAAGATGGTGACTTGATCGCCCTATTCGCGGGGTTCTCTCATACTGCAGCTGATAAAGACGTACGGACTCCGGAGGGATGGACAATCTGACAGAGGTAGGTGCTACGAGTAGACTAGAAAAGTGCCACAAAACAAATGTGTACCTAGAAAAGTTCAGTTCCTTGCTCGATTTTGGGTCTTGACAGTTGAATCCGTTAACGTAACTACCTAGCGATCATTGCGTAGTCCAGATTCAGGCCGTTGACACGTGCTCCAGCTGAAATCCTGCTTTTCGTCCATTTGTTGGAAATGTGGGAAAGCAGATCCAGATTGTCGTTATACGAGGTAAGCAAAATGTAACGCTCATTTCCATTACTATTGGATGATTTCAGTGTTTACCAAATTTGCACACCGCGGTGGGGTGTCCGTGCTCTGGATTATTATTCCTCAACATTCGGACTTGAGGACAAAACCATGGAAAGCTCGAGAAAGAAGTTTGATGTGAATGGATAGGTATGAGCCTATGAGGAGACCTTCTTGGAGAAGCGGGCCAGCTCGAAAGGGGCATGGCGCGTCGCGGGCCGACTTACCCCGTTTGATTATGTATTTTTATTATCGCCCGCTGAACTAAAATTTATCCGGAGAATACGGCGCTAAGAAGGGCGATGCAAAAGCAGCCTGAGACTGAGGTAAGTACAATCTAGCATGCTCTCGTCTCCTCGGGTGGAATCCAGCGACGATTTATTTAAGATTGAGGTAAGTATGAGTAAGATTGAGTATGAGGGGGGATCAAGATTTTCTTTTTTTAATAATTGAAGGGGGCCACGAAAGTCTTTTTTCTTTCCTTTTATCATAACTGTGCCTGATGCACCGTTTATTTGTTCTGTTGCAGTTGGCATATCAATTAGATCCGATTTGCTACCGGTAACTAGTTAAATAACCGGACTGGGCTGCATGAAGGAACAAAACTATTAACTTGTGCCTGCAAATATGTAAGATATATAAGATAGCTTCAACGTACTAGTATATTCTAGAATTCTACATAGATACACCTCGAGTAAAAACCCTATGATATGAATGAAAAAGTCGGAGTCCGTACCAGACTTGCTAACAAGCAA
>NPHW01005492.1:0-20851 GCA_002240705.1 Elaphomyces granulatus | reverse complement strand
TAGTAGCTGCTTCCAGGTTGAATTTCTATACTAGGTATCCTTAAAAGAGAAGTTTAATGTACTCTATGATTGCTCTTAAAACATTTTGATGGGGTGTCGATGGGACAACATTATCATACGCCATACCATGCTTCCCCATACAGCCCTCTTGTTATCTGAAACATTCTCTTTGTCTCATAGACTGAAACAGATGTAATCAGCCGTCGACAGCCGAGGCATGGTCATTTCGACAGCCGAGGCATGGTCATTGTGAATGTTAATATGTTTTCATGTGCTTCCCTATGCCTTGTTTATGTATATATAGTGCCATCTTTCCCCCGTAATAAAGGAGGTCAAACAAAAATACAAGTTTATTTTTTCCCCTATGCTTCTTTGTCTCAGTTGCAACTTGACAATACATAGCACGACCACAACAAACAATAGCAGATAATCTAATATAAAAATGATATGTATCTTATCACTGCAGTCTGCGCCACACTGTAGGTATGTATGATACATAATATACAGTACATGTACTTTAGGTATTTACCAGTAGTTACCACTAATTACCAATAAGGCGACCTGGCGAGGTGACACTTGGAGAGCGGGGCACTCTACTTAAACAAGCTTGTAATACTAGTATCATACCTGGATTGTACAAAGGCAGCCTCACATCATACCTAGGTAGGATCGGCTAGGTATTATTAGTCCTGCCTACTTCCGGAGTTACCTATGATAGGTAAACTACGGTAGGGGGAAAAATCCTTGTTCCTTTCTCTATGATAACTAACCAAGATCGATCGCACTATCGCACTATCGCATGATAGATCTCGATAGATCTATCATAACCTTCCAGCAGTCAACCATTCACCATAAACGGGACTCCAATTTTAGATAAAAGAACTTCTAGATCTCCCGCCACCTCCACCAGCATCCTTGGATCCTTGGACCCGACGAGAGCCGCTCAGATCTTCTTGTGAGCGCACCGCTGATCGAGATCGACGTATCCTGGTCCGACGTCATTGATGAGCCCTCAAAGACGTGACCGATTTGGTCGTACAACCAACCCTTCAAACCAGCCAAGGCGACATAACTATTGTCTCGAGTCTCGACAACGTCTCTGTCCGGTTTCACGTCCATCCTCCTGAAACGCTTTGTTGAGGATAAAGAAAGAAGCTTGACCGCAGCATAACACAAACGCGCCGCAAGATAACCGCATATGAACCCACCGACAGTGTGCCATCGTCCCCCGTCGTCAAATCGGGCCCCTTCTCTCCCCGCCTGCCGCGTAATACTTTGTCGTCTGTGTTTGTCTCTCGGTCTCTGGTCGTCGTCGTCGCCGTCGTCGTCATCGTCGAGAGATCGATTTCTTCGCTAACGGGACCTCAACTTGATAATAGTAGGACGACAGCCGCCGGTGGTCTCATTGCGGGCAGTGGCCGGCTGTTGCCCCCCATGGAGACCGCCGTTGTGGCACTGGTTCAGGCACAAACGCTCTATGTCCGTTCCGGTGGCTCTTCGACCAATGGTGATTCGCGACCGCCGGTCTACAAGGCAGTCGGGATCTCCCTGGCCGTCTCGTCCGGCATCTTCATTGGATCGTCCTTCGTTTTGAAAAAGACGGGCTTGCTCAAGGCCAATATCAAATACAATGAGGAGGCTGGGGAAGGGTATGGCTATCTGAAGAACTTCTGGTGGTGGTTGGGCATGATCCTCATGATCGTGGGTGAGGTCTGCAATCTCATCGCCTATGCGTTTGTGGATGCCATCCTGGTGACCCCAATGGGTGCTCTATCCGTCGTCGTGACCACCGTTCTCTCCGCCATCTTTCTTAAGGAACGACTGAGCTTTGTCGGCAAAGTGGGCTGCTTCAACTGCATCGTCGGGTCCATCGTGATTGCCATGAATGCTCCCCAGCAGTCGGCGGTGTCGACCATCCAAGACATGAAGCACTACGTGATTGCGCCGGGCTTTCTCAGCTTCACCGGTGTCATCATCGTCCTTTGCACGTTCATCGCCCTCTGGGCAGGCCCCCGCTACGGCAAGAGGAGCATGTTCGTCTACCTCAGCATTTGCAGTCTGATCGGAGGGTTGAGCGTCGTGGCCACCCAGGGCTTAGGTGCCGCTGTCCTGGCACAGATCAATGGAGTTTCCCAGTTTAAAGAGTGGTTTCTATACGTCCTGCTTGTCTTCGTCGTCATCACCCTCTTGACAGAGATTATCTACCTGAATGTGAGTGGTTATTTATTAATATTTCCCTTCGAACCCTTCGCTCACTTTTTCTGTAGAAAGCGTTGAATCTATACAATGCCGCTTTAGTCACACCTACCTACTACGTGTTCTTCACTAGTTCGACGATCGTGACGTCTGCAATACTATTCCAGGGCTTCAAAGGCACAGCAATCGCTATTGCGACTATCATCATGGGCTTTCTTCAGATTTGTTCAGGCGTGATCTTATTACAACTCTCAAAGTCAGCCAAGGACGTCCCCGATGCCGCTATCTTCAAAGGTGACCTAGATCAGATCCGGGAGGTCAGTGAACAAGAGCAGCCGGAGACTGAGCCAAAAGCGGATGCAATTCGTGGTGCCGCAGCCATTATCCGGCGCCTATCGGTTTCTCGCCAGAAGATGGAGCAGGAAGAGGCCAAGCGGTATTTCAAGGAGCGGCAGGAGGATCAGTTAAAGCCGCCAGCAGAGAATGAGATCATCGAATGGGATGGATTGCGACGGCGCAAGACCATCATTGGCGATGGGACGCCACACACTCCACGGTCAACGCGATCGCTGAGGTCGCCTCACCCGCCGTTAGGCATGTCGCATTTACCCGAGGAGCATGAGGAGGAAGCTCGACGAACCCCAAACAGCTCCAGGGGGGGTAGTTCGATACTACACCCCTCGCGGTGGAGAGCCCGTGGACAGGAGGAGCATGACCACACCCCGATGCATCAGGTCGCCTTGACTGAAATCCCCATGCGCGAGAGCAGTGACGTCGACACTGCCTACCATGGGACCGGGCACGGAGGCGCGCAGCTGGAACCTCCTTTTCAACCCGGATCAGGTAGAGAGCGGAGCGATACGCCTCGTTCTGTCGCCTGGGCAGACAAGCCTCCCTCGGACCATTCCTCAAGTCCTCGTAGCAGCCATCTCGGAATCGATCACACCACTTCTCACCGTACCCGGCGTCAATTCTCTTTTCAGTCCGCATTGAACCGGAGAAAGACTGGCGAGTCACCCAAGGAGTCCGGCGGCCCCAACCGTGGCATTCTGAGACTACGCACGCCGAGTAATGAACAAAGACAGGCGATGAAGAATGCCACAGAAGAGGAGCGGCTCAACCTCACGAGAGGAGATTCGCGTACGCCTGACGATGGTGATATACTGGACGAGAAGTTGACCCAGTCATCTTCCGACTCTCCGGTGGAATCGTCGCCAGAGCCACCCGATAGGCCATACTTGCGGCCGTTCCAAGCCTCGACTACCTCATCTGTCGCCACGACCGCGTTCCCGCCGTATGAGGACGACCACCCGCCGCCACCAAATCACGACCTTGATTGGCTGCGGCTTCATTACGACAGCCAGATCACTACCCAGCAAAACCCTTCTCATCCCCAGCTACATCTTACCCATCCCGCTGCTGCTCCGGTACCGCCCCCTCACCGTCGTCGCTCACGCCCTTCGGTCAGTGGCCGGGCCCACATCCTCCCAGTTATACCTGCCGAGGAACTTCTCGCGTCGGATGGACAAGCCGATCAGTACGTGCATTCAGAGAGCAGCCCTGATCTAGCAGTCACATCGCTCTCATCATCCCCGCCTTCCTCCACTGCTGGTCAGGGCCGCAGGGGCCGCCGGGAAAGTGGCTGGCGGCGAGATCCGAGGCCGGACCGAGGAAGCCGATCTAGCAGTCGAAGTGACGGCAGTGACTCTGAAGAAGAGGCCGACAGAAGACGATTAATGCACTCGCAAGGGGCGTTTCAATGACGAACCCGAATGAGAAGAATCAGCAGCTGGCCTCCTAACTTCCTGTATTATTTATTTTTGATCTCAATTTTGCTTTTTTTTGTCTTTACATTCGGCCATGGCCAATGCGGAGTTTCTTGGTTGGTTGATTGGTTTATCGATGCGCTCGATGACTTTAGAGAAGCTGTACATACATATGCATATCATAGAATACGCGAGGAATGGCTCGACCTGGGTATGTAATCGAGATAATTCAATACGATTGATAAGAAGCCTTCGTAATTAATTAGACAGATATGAATCCATGCTGTAATATGATAGGTAGCACTTGAGGTAATGGGATAAACACACCAAACACAGAAGTAATGTATGTACATACATACAGACAAACTGACAGACACTGACAGATGAACAGCCCTTCGTACATATAACCAATGTCCGCGGGATACCTGTACGCCGGAAGTGGCAAAAAAGAAAAGCCCAAGGAATAATAAATAATATAATAAATATACTACCTTCCAGCCAAAAACATCCCGTAAACACTCGGCTGATTCCGCGAAGCCATATGCAGAGTCGCGAAACGAGCTTCGGGAAGACGTTTAGCGGCTTTGAGACTTTCGAGAACCCTGATGTTTTTTTATGAGAGGGCTTTTTTTAATAGATATGTAGGTAGGTAGGTAGGTAGGTAGGTAGGTAATAATAAAAGTAGGGATACTTGCAAGTGATTGTGATTGTGATTGGGGAAAGAGATAGATAGATAGATAGATTTATAGGTATAACTCACCACTCTACACCAACATATATAACCCCATTGTCACCAATTCGTCGGATCTCCTTTTGTAATTTCCCACCAGCTAACCCGCCGCCTGCCCCTCCTCCTCGATATTTCATGGCGTTGTCACCGTCATTTCTGCTTCTACTGCTGTTAAAGGTCGAGTTCGAGTTGGGTTTCCCCAAAATAACATGCGTGACGGTTCGTCTCCCGAGGGCAATGGAGATGTTCGCTCCGTTTTCGACAAGGAGCTGCTTGAGGCGGTGGTCGGAGATTAATGGGGCTGTTGAGCCGTTGATGTAGATCGAGAGACCAGAGAAAATGCCCTCGCTGTTAACGTTGCTGGGTCTGTTTTTGTCCTTCTCGTCGTCTTTTTTCATTTCCTTGTCGTCGTCGGGCCCGGGTCTGATGGGCAATAACGATGGCGATGACGATGGTGATGGTCGTCGTGGCAGTAGACGCTTATTATTCTTGCTCTCCCCATCACAACAATTGCCCACCATTTCCGTTTCTTCAATCTTTCTCTTCTTCCTCGGCCCGCCCATGTATTTTCGAATATCATCGCACCCGAGTTCCTTTCTCTTCGTTTCCCCGGCAGATAGCCACCTCCACTCTCCAGACAGGGCCATCCCTTTATTATTATTAGTATTCCTTCCACGGAGTCCATCGCCGCCGCCAAACTGCCTTGCCAGTTTCTCCGTCCGCGTCTGTCGCCATCCTGCAATTTGCGTGTAAGTCGGATGGTCGGCCCGTTGGTGACCTGTCGAGGAGGAGTTCCAGGGATCGAAGACGTTCTTCAAGTTGTTTGTAGGGAGTCTATGGGGGGTTGATGAGGAGGCCATTTCTGGAGTTACCTCTCAGCCTGTCTGTCAGGCTGGAGGAGTTCTAATAATGTAAAACAGTTTTTTGTCCTGCCCTCTGATTAGAACATAAATTCGAATAGGAGTGATACCACCTTTCCTCCGTATGTAACTCTGGTAACTGAGAAACCCTAACCTACTCTAGGTAGACAACAAACAACCTACTTAGGCACTGTACATTAAAGTATACTACATAGCCCTATAATAAAAGTTGAATAGGTATATTTATTGATGATAACATTATAAACTACCTACCTATTGTATGTATATTGTAATATCATAATAAAGAAAAACAGCAATAACTAACAACAATCAATCTACGACATCAACAAACAAGCATTCTGTCCGTTCCTTTCTATCATATCATAGTAGGATTTTATGTCCTACATATGACACTACCCGAACACTGCATAGTTAAAACGCCTCAGCCGCAACCCAATCACCAAAAAAAGTGGAAACCATTAACTATGCAAATAATAATAAAACAATCTGGATTATCACTTGCATGATTAGTGTAGCTTGTATACGTACATATACCTAGGTATAGTTATACTGTACAGAGGTTGATTCCAATACAAACCTCTTTCTCCACCAATTACGAGATCAATTTCCGACACCCCTCATATCCCGACGAGTCCTTCTAAATGTTCTCACCTTCTATGCATTCGATCATCCCAATGAAGGTTTGCTTGTGCCTTGATTGCGGGAAACTTCACAACCACCGTTGATGGCCCAACATCATTGGATTGCGAAGGAGAATGAACGTCCCATCCTCTTTTCCCTTCGCTTAGTCACCACTATATGTATATACTAGACCATGCTTCATATCCTATCTATCCATCTTTTGAATATTCACAACAACCTTCCACCGATGTGGTATCCTGGAGTCGAACCGCGATCACTATTGCCAGATAACAGGCTATCATGACGGCGTGCATCTCCGACGTTTCGCCAGAACAGGATATTTCGATACAACCTCAACAAGGATTTACCGCCGCGCGAAATGTACCGATGATAATGTACCAACAATGTTATTGCCCTCCGCTCGAACATTCATGCGAACTTTGATGCCCGCATGTTTGTTTTTTTAAAGGAAAAATTTTCTGGATTCGACAGTTGATCTTGGCCCAATATACCACAATACGGATGGCATTTCACCCCACTTCTTGCTCGTTAGATTTGCTTGGTCGATATTTCCAATGCTTCGAGGATTTTTTATCATGGACATTCCCAGGCGTGTACGTGTTAAACAAATGACGAAAGATGGCGTTCGTACTGAAGCAATTGAAGAATGGGATGTAAAGAGGCTACGGTCATATTTCAATGCAAGCGGCAAGCCACGACGCGCCTCGAAGCGAGACGGCACAGAAAGCGGTAACGACAATGCCGAGTCAACCGGGAAGCGCCATTGCCTGGCCAGTGATAACGCTGTCGCGGTCATCTTCAAGCTCTCGGGCATCATGATTCTCCAAGCTCGCGAACCAGTCTTGCAGATTTCATCAAAGGATTGCCGCGAATACTGTCCTCTCCCGCGCTGCATTGATCCTGAAAGCTGAAAGGTGCCGCATCAGAGCATTGGTGGCATAAGAGGCGAGGAAACAGCACCAACCGACCCACGACTACTTTACTGCGATTACAATGCCATCGAGGTCGCCATCAGTGTGGCCGATCACAAAAAGTTACATCGCGGATAGCAGCCTTTAACAACACAAATATCATACAACATATGGTTTTCATAATAAAACAACACAAGAAATGATTTCAGCATGGAACAACAGCGTTGTGTTGAAGTGGGTTGAAATTGTGATCGACCACCTGGTCGCCATTGCATCCGAAAAACCGGGGAGGCGAAAATATGATGGAACATACCTGTGCACTGAGTATTCGGGTGCTGAAATAAGAGACAAGTTTCCAAAAGCCAGGGATTGGGAGTCGCAGACTAAGTGAAGAAGATCTCCGGGGAACGCACTAGTTAGAAGATCCTCTCAGCATGTGTCTCTGTTTACATCACACCGGTGATAAAAGCCTGCGCACGGCTTATTGGGACCAATCTTATGTAGGCGCGTCTGCATATTTTCTGTTCTGACAGTGAAAGAGAGAAAGTATGGTCTGGGAGAGGTGTTTTCTCTGCTGTCTAGTCCTTCTCATCATTGATTCTATGTTTGCTTCTTCATACCACATCAGTTGTCCCTGAAATAGCTGCGCCGGTGGCAAGACAAATGCACGGCCGGGTGTTTTATTATGAGGCATTCTGAAGACTTCGTCATCCATTTTATCCACTGGCACAGATCGCGTAATATACCTATGTAACTTATCCCAGTTTTCTCAATGTCAACAACGACAATTACCAGATTAATCCAACCAGTGGACTAGAGTCTAGAGAGGCCAATGATAGACCTCGTGCAAGGGATGATACCAGCGTGGCCGTGCGATAACAGTGGAAGGCCCATCGCCAGGATTTACCCCCGGTTGTCACAGATGGCTCTGGATCTCTTTTCAATCCCTATGATATCTGCCGAGTGCGAGAGAGGTTTTCATCGGCTAAAAGCCTTATGACTGACCGCCGGAATGGTCTATAGGAGGATATTATAGACGTGAGCCTGCTATCGTGATTTTGATATCTGGCAGGGTTCAATGTTAAATTCTATTCTATTCAACTCGAAGTTATCTCAGTGCTCAGCCGTTCCCCAAAAAAGGCGGTGTCGACAAGATCCACGAATCTATGGTCTGAGATAAATTCGAAGCTTCAAATTGAATTGAACTGAATTATTATTGAGAGCACTGAGATTCTGATTCGTCGACAGAGTGAGTAATCGAAAGCTTTTACGCAGTCACTGTCAATCAACACCAGCATTTAATAAATCTTCGCCGAGCTACCTTTCCTTGCTCACTCACTACCCCTCTATAGTACTACTCTTTCTTCACTAAACATCACACCACTATCAACTTACAACACCTCTCATATCCCGACAAGTCCTTCCAGAATGTTCTTCTCACCCTCAGTGCATTTGATCATCGCATTAATTATCCCTTGCTTGTGCCCTGGTTGCGAGAAACACGTGGGATGCAGCAACAATCCTCAGTCGAATCTGTCATTACTAATTAGCCGTCATCTTTTGTGATGGGTGTTGCCAGGCAACTGGTTGTCAGTATTGAAGGCGCCAATCTTGGTCCTCGCAAGGAAAGGAGATCAAATGGTTCCCGCAGGACGGAATGGAGATCCACCTACGTTAACCAATCAGTGGGGAATCGATTGTAATTTATCGACGATGTAGACGATACCAGCAATACCATTGCTCTCCGCCTTTGACGAGTGTAAGTTTGTTGTTGTACGGAAAAAATCGAGCTGGACGCTGCATTTTCTGCATCAGACAAAAATGTACCACAATACCTGTCCAATGGCGTCGCACCTCAGCTCATGCTTGTTAGGCAATGAGAAATTTGAGTGAGGATTGATCTCGGGTGTTTCATTAGGACCAAGAAGGCTGAAATCCAGATCTTCTTTGGATGAAGACCAAGGCAAATCCCCATGCTATCTCCCCCAGCTCTTTTCGGTGGCTAACGGTTCATTGGAACCAAAAAAGTGGAATTCCCGATACCCTCTGATGAAGACCTAGGCAAATCCCCGCATGTCAAATGATTGTATAGCTGACAGGTATATTTGGCCAAGCTCAAGCTAACAAGTCGCCCATACTCAAAAAACTGCCTCCTACGAGAAAAATCCGAATGCAGAAAAACTGTGGGCCAGACCCTCTCTTCGGACTGCCCTTTGTCGGGGATGGACTGATCGCTTTAAGCTTGCCCCCATTATTGGGACTACATGGGACGCGAAAAGTTTCCAGGGCTCCGCGATATGGCTATATTTCTGATGAATTCGTTCTGGCGAGGCGGCTGGCTATAGCCTATGTGGAACGCTTGGTTACGGAAAGTCTCATCTCCTAGCCACGCTCGTTTGCTATCTCACTGTTACCAGCGAAAGAGTGGTGTATCTTCCAGATTGTCGAAGCTGTGCTTACAATGCCCTTGCATATTTTCAAGCGGCAATGTTATTTACATGGGCCGATGATGGCGAAATGCAACAAAGAATCATGCAGCCGAGGTCAATGGAAGGGGTCGTCAACTTCTCCCTTCATACTCGAAAATCCTATTTATCGTTGACCGAATGAAGACATTGGAGCCATCAGGCAACAACTGGAATGATAATGTAAGTAATAAGAACGAGGAAGATATCCCTGGATGGATATAGTACCAGCACACAAATATAGTATATCTTTAGATCATCTGCAAACTGGTAAGTCCATATAGCACGATGCGTTAAATGTAATTTCCGCTAAATGGTCATTCAGATTGAGATGAAAGAATGGTGGCAGCAAAACAAAGGGGTCATTCCCGAGAGCCATACATGGAGTATTACGCTGAGATCGATGACCTCCCGATCATTGATTTGTGCCTTTTTGGCTGTAGCAAGACTACAGAAAGGAGGTAGAGGACCTCACGAGCTCAATACCACTACTCCTATGTAGATAAATGTATAGTCAATGGCAAAATTGACCGCTGCGGAAAGTTTATGACCAAGTGCACCCTTGGCTTATTACATAAGGTCCGGTCTCTGCAAGCCTCGCACTTGTAAGATTGGACGAAGTGCAACAATTCATGAAAAATCTCAAGGATGATCCAACTGTAACTGAATCTGCCTGAGGTAAGGTTACACTCCTTCAACTGGTTCCGGGAAATTGCTGATTTGAGCAGCCATTGTAACTGCTAACCATATGACGACTGGTATTAATTGCGGGCCTGTCGAAACCATCAACCGGAAATTAGTCGACCACAGATATTTCTATGAAGAAGATGCTTGCGGCATATATAGCCCAGGTAGCTTCCTCCAGGCAGTTGCGATATCAACAATTATATTAATAACCCCTCTGTCACTGGATTTTTCATTGAGCAGGCCGTTCAATAATGTTCTTGGTTAAAGCGATGATAATGGGCCAGTATTATATATGAATAATGTCAAAAGTCCGCCATCATACAAAAGGCAAGAATCTTTGTGTCGCGCTATTAAATCTTCAATCGCTTCCCGGGGCCTAGAGATATCAAGGGAGATTTCCGGGTGTTTTCGTTGGGGGTGATATTGTGGATCGCGGCAAAAACCATGGGGATTCTGAGCCTCCTGTGATCGGAGACGGGACCTATTTGGGTTTGAAGAAAGAAAGCTTGCGGCTCATGTGATTGAAAGCGCAGGTTGAAAAAGAGGACGAGGACTTCTAAATTTATTGCCTGGACTAGGTAGTTAATATTTGGAATATCTACATTGTAGTGATTCGTGAGATTTTTAATGAAAGTCATTCCACATCGCAGTTGCGATCTCATTTCTCATTTCACTTGCTCTTTCTGACTCCTGAGCACTGATAGAATATCCTCTGTGTTCTTGATGAATTTCAGGATCAGTATCCTCATCAGCATCTTCCGCATCTGTCGCCTCCTTAATATTGACTAATAGGTATGTTGTGCAGAACACAAAAGGCAGGAACCACGCGACTCTGGGCCTCTATCTGAAACTCGTGGTAACAATAGAATCCGACAACGCGAGCTCTCAGCATTGATGCCATCAGCCACAGTAGCTCAGCACCAGAATTTTGGGGTTCTTTTAACTTGCCTTCTCGTATGCATTTATTCCTTTTGTCCAGTTCCATTGTTGTCATTGTTTCTACACACAGCGGAAACATTCTTGCCACTTGGTGACTAAATCCAGAAGGGTAAGGAGTTCCTCATAATCGCCTCTTGGAATAAACGAGGATTCAGCTCTAACCTTCCCCATATGTGTGTTCCAGATTTCTTTCTTCGTTGATTTCATTGGGGAGTGGACGAATTCCATATTTTGTATATAGATAGGCGCAGAGAGGTGTGCCAGAAAAATAAATATCCTCTCTTTTCCGGACCATGTCTGGAGAATCGGGTAATCTATGGTCATCTTAGGTCAATATAACATGCAATCTCGAGCCCTTTTATTTTCTTCCCTGCTCAAGTCCTCGTCCATATGATATATATCCATGTTAGCCGTGAGGAGTTTGAAGGAACTTGTGTCATATATAAGCGATATACAACCTGCAATAGTATTATCTTCAGACCTCCCAGCTATTTCCCGCCCTGACGGATTGATGGCAGCTGGGGCTTTGAGGGATAAGGGCGATACTCGTATTTATCATTCATTTAGAAATTAGCGCCATCCCGATCTTACATCAAATGCCTCATAACCATTGGAGTTATGGATCGTATTATAGCATAGGATCGTGGTATATTCGTTAGTTGGATCGACCTAGTATTTCTCGAGCAAAGGGAGCAACGTCAAGTCAACGACGATGACATGTATAATTAATTTATTTACTACCCTTGAGCCGACGGCCGTACGGTCCATCTATTTACTTTTGTTACGAGGTTTGGCTTCACTTGTGTGTCTATATCTTACCAGCTGCTAGGATAACTTCTTTTGTCCCGGGCTTTTATTTTCCCTTGCGCTTTTATCATCATTTGCTTCGAGCCTGTTTGATACTGAGCCCTGCCATCCTATCAAATCATCTGCGAGTCGGAATTGCTCGAGGTTTCTCATCCGTGGACCGTAACCACCACCTTGGCCCTCTTAACCTCCCCTGACATGTATATTATGGACAAAAAAGGCATCGCTCTTGGTGTTTCTGGCAAGTAGTGCGTGATATGTAACACCAAATAGAACCCTCATAGTATACTTCTAGATGCCTGGGAAGCTGTCACTGCGACGGAGGCATGAATGAATATCACGTCGATTTATAATAGAGATACAGCCCTGCCAGCTGCCTACAATTCTCGTATGTCTATTTACCGTCCTCCGCGTGGTCAATAGCTATTGGAGCTTCGACTTCGCATTCGCTCCCCAAGGAATTCCGTGTCTCTTTGGGCCTTTCGAATTGATATCTCTTTCTGTGAATTCCTAATAAGGTGAAGTTCAGTAGACTTCAAGTTAGTATTACTAATATTACCAAGTGGTTTGAACCTGGCATTAATTTTCCTTTCTAGTAGTATGAAGCCATGCACAATTGCCACTCTTACCAGGCAACTTGCAATTGCAAGTAGAACCTTGCAGCTGCAGGACGTTCAACTTCGTGAAACAACAGATTTGAAAAGGCCAGGCCTGCCGCCTGAGGGTGTTATGAAATCCGTTTAGATGGTTGGGAGTTAGAGTTGATGAGATCCTTTAAATATAAACCCCTGTAGCTTAAATGATTGATCTTTGAGAGAAAATGGTTAAGTCTGTTAGAGATTAAGCTAATAACCATCACGCTGAGACGTAATGTACTACATATATAAGGTTCCAAGAACTGCCGTGTTATCATGGCAGTACTATAATAAATACCTTTCTACCATGATTGTGTAAAGGTCACTGTATAACCACGTAAAGACAACATTGTGGAGATGCCTGGTGAGACTTATTAGGCCGCTGCAACACATGAAGATAAGATACATTATACAGAAAAAGGGGCTGAAATTAGGTAGTTAAGAACCATAAATAAAGGCGGTATTTATCTCCTAAGGCAATGATTCATACGTATGATAGATTTCGTGATAGTTAGTATGCCACAGCATTGAATAGTTTTTATAAGCAAGCATTGTTGATTTACTCTTTCTGCCTAGTAGTTATGGACAAGTATACTACACAATACTACTAGAATGATAGTTATAAGTTATATCCCTCTGGACATTACTGACTTGCGGAGTATTTACTAATAATTTCCGACAAGGATGTTTGCTCTCGAGTTGGGTTTCTTGTTGGCTATTACTACATACCTACCTACATACAGCATACTCCTGCAGCCCCAGGTCTCCAGGGATCATTGGTTGTTTTTTGTTAATGAGGACGCCTCTAGAATGCTGACATGTCACGACTCATGAGAGGTTAATTGGCCCATTCCCTGACGGGTTCACTGAAAATGGATTGGTTGATGCCACGGTATGGACAAGGCATGTACATACATACATACATTGATCTATACCAATACACGAATTATAAAATGAATTTTTTAATGTCTTAGGAATGCTGTCCCATTTTGTATTTGTATTTAGGTATACGTACCTATCGAGGAGGGGAGTGCTTATATTATTATTAAGGCAGTTACATAGTAGTATGTCATATGTCAGGCGTTTGTTTTTGTCATTGCTGGTTAGGGACGCTATCCGTGACGGTTGAAGGCTCGCCACATGTCACGGTGGCATGCTGGCTTTGTGGTCACCTGGATGGTATCAAGATTTTTAGCGGCGGCAAGACACAGAATAATATCAACAATCCATCTATTTTATACTAGGTAACTATATAGTTCCAGTTAGCTAGGTAGGTAATGGATGGAGTCAGACATGGGAGCATATATTTGGGTTAGAAATTCACTAGAGTATATGTAACACTTCTAGTATAGTACAACTTGTTCGATTATTATTATCATACCCTACCAAGAATGGATTAGTCGTTTTGTACTTTGTAGTTTGTAATCATGTCTGTACGTACGACGTTAAATAGTAGGTCACGCGAGTACCCATGTGCATATCAAGTGTTTTTACAGAGTAATTACAGGTATTTTTAGATGTAGATACCTAGGTACGTACAAGCGTGTTAGTACCTCTTAAAGAGTCTAAAACAGGATCATTGAGCTATATCACGTCGTCGGCTAACTTCTATTCTCCCCTCTCTATCTCTCTCTCTCTCTCTCTCTCTCACTCACTCTCATCTCCTCCATCATCATATCCCCGTCGAAAACTCTCACTATGTGGTGGTCTTTTGACTCTTATCTGTCATTCATCTCCATCTCAGGCCTCTCAGCATCTCTTCGTCCCTGATGCTTCTCTGAATCGTGTACGCCCCGTTATTCCCCGGTCTTGTTCGCTTGGAGCAAGAACATTGCAGCACGTTGATCTTCGTCGCCAGGGCAAGTATTCTTGGGCCAAGGCTTATCGTAACGAGGTCCCAGCCTCATCACCTTGAGACAGATATCCTAAAGCGAAGCCTAAAAGAAGGCTATCATTCCCCACCTGACCCCTTGACACTCGAAGAGACGATCGAAACAAGGGATAGAAAACGAAAGAAAACGGGCACACAGCAGTTGCGGAGGATTATCGCAGCCAAGAAGGGCCACTCCTCACTCATCACAGCCATCATCCGTACCCCATCGCCACCAACTCCCCCTCAGGCTACAAGCAACCGTGAACCCCACGCCGGACGGAAACATCCGGGGCCCGCTTGTGTTCCCAATCAGGAGATCAGGAGCAGGTTGTTCAGTCTCATCCTCATCCTCGTCCTCCAGACTTTCAACAACTGCTGTCTAAGTCTAGGACTCGCGCCCCGGGAGGGTGGCATATGCCCCATTGCCATCGTTGACCTGGTTGGGGTATCGGGGGTTAGTTCCAACTGCGGAACGACGACAGCATGACCAATGCGTCTTTTCCCCCAGGCTCCGGCGGGGCTCCTCCTACGTCCTCATATCAAACCGGCCCCAGCATTTCGTCCGTTCCTCGTCGGTCCTCGTACGCCTCTGTCGTCTCCGGGGCGGCCGCAACACCGCAGCGTTCCGGGGCCTTCTCTCACCTGGTCAGTAACGGGGTTCATTCGACCTCAAACCAGCCCAGCGCGTCATATCCGCCGCAGTATCACGGTGACGGTGCAGGAGGCCGTTCCCATCGACCATCGGCCAGCCTGGATGCTGATATGCAAACGAATAACGGTGCAGGGAGTTCCTCGTGGAGGCGGTCCAGCGGCCCGCTTCCGGCCCACTCGAGGCAGTTCGCTGGCTTTCCCGAATACAGCGCCTTCCTCCACGGCACGGACAGTTTCTTTGTCCCATCCTTTCTGAAAAACTCCAGATACATCACCCGTCTGGAGGCTGCTCATCGCTCTAAGCAGACTGTGAATAGGGAACCTGGCTCGGGCGGTCCGTCTTCCCTTTCTGCCTCATCCAGCCATGTCAACCTTCCCCGAATGGCACCCTCGCACCGTGGCATGACCTATGATATTGTCGAGAAGGAACCGGTTACCGAGGAGGAAAACCTGATGCCGCTGCCGTCCCGCTGGAGCGAATCAGAAAGGCATGTCGCGTTAGATTTGATGAACGACGGACTGGATGTCCGGTATATGGGTGCTCAAAACAAGCACGATCATGAAGCCGCAGCAGCCCGGGCAAATCATCCGATGCCCCCGCAATGCGGAATATATTACTTTGAAGTGACCATCATGTCGAAGACGAAAGAAGGGTACGTATTGTATGATGTATGACTTGGGAATTTGTACGGAGGCCTTCTAGGTCTAGGGATTGGATTGCTTATGGGAAAGGGGACGGCGGGAAAAGAAAGACCGTCGTTGGCTAACCGAACCCTAGGATGATTGCAGTCGGATTCTCGAGCAACAAAGCATCGCTCGAAAGGCTTCCCGGATGGGAACAGGAGTCGTGGGCCTACCACGGAGATGATGGCAAGTCATTCTTTGGCGAGCATCAGGGACAGGGGCGGGACTACGGCCCAAAATTCACGACGAATGATATTATCGGTTGCGGTGTCAATTTCTCTAAGGGATGTGCTTTTTTCACGAAGAATGGCGTTGACCTTGGTAAGCTTGCCTATCCCAAGAATTGAGGGAGACATGAAAGAGCCTAAAGGGAAAAAAGACAACGTCTCTCCTTTTCTTTTCTTTCATTTTTGGGAGGGGGGCTGGACGAATCTAATGCAGTATCTAGGTACGGCGTTCCATGACCTCCCGAACGTGAAGCTTTACCCATCAGTGGGTATGAAGAAGCAACCGAATGTACATGTGACTGTTAATTTTGGGCAACTGCCTTTCATGTTTGATATTGATGGGATGGTTAAGGTGTGTACCTGTGGATCCTTAGATCTCTTTTTAAAACACATTTCACCCGGCTAATACGGCCCTCTACAGCAAGAAAGACTTGCCGTCCTCCATGAGATCAGTATTACTAGCACATCTAATTTACAACCACCGTTAGATGAGACTTCTCTCATCCAGGAGATTGTGGCTCAATTTCTTGCCCATGATGGATATATCGAGACGTTACGCGCTTTTACGCATGAAGTTCGGGAAGAGTCCGCTGCGCTGCATAACGGCCGGTCATGCGCCCTCCGGCAGTATGCAGACGACGAAGATTTGGACGCAACCAACAGACAGAGTAGGTCATCACCTGGGATGCATATTTGCGTCATCACGTGATGTATTGACAAGCGAGCAGAGATTCGGTCGGCGATTTTGGACGGAGATATCGACAAAGCCCTCAAATATACTCATGCTTTTTATGAGGCTGTCTTGCAAGATAACCCTCACATCTACTTTCAACTCCGTTGTAGGAAATTTCTTGAAATGTTGAGACGTAGCAGTGAACTATCCTCCAATTCTTCGAGACAGAACAAATCCTCAAATGGCGCTGCTCTGCTCCACGATGACGACGAGGTCTTCGAGCAAGAAGAAGAGATGGAGCTGGATGACCAAATTCATGATACCTATTCGGATACAGATGGAATGGAGACCGAGGAGCCGGAATCCACACATGAACTCCTAACCGAGGCCGTGCAGTACGGCCAGCAGTTACGAGCAGACTGCCCGTCCGATGATCATGGTGACGATAGAAAGTTTCTGGAGGATATCTTCTCTCTCGTTGCATACGCGGACCCGAAGTCATCCGTTCATGGGCATTACCTAGACCCGGCTGGCAGAATTGCCGTGGCAGAGGAGCTCAACTCGGCTATCTTGGGTGAGCATAAAGCCTTTTTATCGTTATTCTTCTTACTCCGCAGGGCTTGGTGGCCTGGCCCTAAGGACTACGGCGGAACTTACATTTGTTTTTTATTTTTATTTTCTTCAATTTTAAAAATAATTTCAATTTTTTCTTTTTCTTTTAATATATAAAAGGATCTATTGGGGGTTTGTTTTCAGCGTTTTCAAGGTGTAATGCTAATGCTGGAAATTTCCTAGTGTCACTTGGCAGATCATCCTTTGCCGCCATGGAACGGCTTTGTCAACAAACTGAAGTCCTCATAAACGAGATCAGCGATGAAGGCGGCGCTGCGGCGTTTATTAATATTCGAAACGATTTCCTTTCGGTTTGAATTTCATCCATCCAAAGTTCCTTGGCCATATAGACCGGCACTTTTGGGCCTTCGGTCTCAACATCTTCTCTGGGTTGTTTGTGAGCTTCACCTGCCTCATTTATGGGTGCCGTATTATCCATGCTTCTTCATGCGCTGGTTATACTCCCTCGCTGTCTAGTACTTAGACAGCACAATGTCCGCCATAAACCGGTTATCGTCGCGGATTACACAATTTGTTGTCATCTCCCGGGTGTAATGGAAGCAAATTTTATTCTTTACGACTTTCAGTCCTCGACTCTTCTAACATCTGAAGCATCCGGGGCAAATCCGGTCGATCTCCCGGGAGATCAGTCGAGCAGCCATTGTGTATGACAGACTGGGACGGCTTGAATCTTTAGCTGCTGGTAAGACGCGCTCATGGTGTTTTGAGTTTTTTGTTGTCTCTGGTTCCGCTCCTTGTTTGTCGCCCTGGTAGCCTACGAGCTTCCAGAGGTAGATGCAAATTATATACCTTTTTTTCACCTAGCGTCAAATTTCTTCTCAAACTTGTCACTGCATCCTGTTTCTTTCTGGTCCGATTTTGACTTCTCTTTACTCCCTCGTACCATCGGTTATCTCTGCTCATTGCACCGCATCACAGTTCATTCCGCACAGAAGTTTTTATACAAATATCATCAGGGTAACGTTCAAAGCCTGGGGATTGCACTTCCGACGCGAATAAACTCAAGTCGGCCCTCTTCAACCCAGGAGGATTAGTGCAGTATTCAGGAGCGTACATACATATAGCGTCCAATTTGAATAATACTATCATAATCTTTGTTTCTATATCTCCATCTATCTTCTTTTTATGTCGTGCGGCATTGGTGGACGACTACATTAATAACTATAATTATGAGCATTGAGGCCATTGATCATCCGGTAACTTCCACGTAAGTAAGTAGTATGATGAGATGATTTATAATTTGTAATGACTTTTACTACTCAAAACACCTGCTCAAACGCCACTGTTATGTACGCCACCATGCATCACCTCTTGAAAGTGGTGTCCTGTCTGACTTGCCATTCTAGTGGCGCACTGAATACATAATAGCTAGTTACTGTTGGAAGGGGTATTCCCTTTCGAGCGCCTGCACCAGCCCCTCCGAATAGTTGTAACTGTTGCAATGGATTTGTGACGGCAGTCAACCGGAAACCAAAGATGGGCACGCGAATGGAGACCATACCATCAAGCCAATCTGCCAATCTGGATTCTCTAGGCACTAAGTACAAGATAATTCTACCATGGGGAAAGAAGGAAGAGAGCAAGGGGAATTCGCGGAGAGTAACCGCAAGGAGCGAGTCCGTGACATTACCCTTTGAGAAACTTGTGATATAAACACAGGTTCCGGTTCGAAACGAGTGGGGGATGTCCAAAGGCGAGTCAGGACAGCGACCCTTCTCATTTCCTGATGTATATGTAACAGGGCCGATTACATCAGAATTGCAAATTCGACTAGCTAGTTTCTCTAGATCTTCTTCAGGTTATCAGCCATGTCCAGGGAGGTTTTGTTGTTACGCACCAAGTTATACATTTATCACCGAACGGTGCACTCTCCGATTATATAAAGCCGACTGAAATCCCCGTATGATAATAATCGACTTAACTGGGACTCGGAGCACTCCGAACTAGAACTGCACAAGTCTATACGCGTGAGAACAGAAATAGTCCTCTTTGCTTTCACGGTGGATCGGTAGGCGTCGTCCGTACTACTGTTCTATTACAATCAGCTGGTGATCTGATGCCGTATTTCTTGCATTTAGGCTTCTTGGTTATCCGGGTCTTCAACCCGGGGCCGGCCCTATCCTCAATGTGAAAGCCACTTTGAAATCGGTCGAAGAGGGCCTTAAGGGCGACAAAAAAACGAGGACTCGGCAGAACTTCTATGGATGATGAACAAGCCCTTCCAGAACTTCATCGCTGCAGAACAAACTAAGTCAGGAAAGACGAACTCACAGAAGGTGACCGACGCTCTCCTCGCCGCGTGCCAACCCGCCGCGATGTCGTCGTCACCCTTGCCACAGAGTCCGCTGCCTTCTGCGATATCATCAGTGCCGCGACGTTTCTCAGCAGGACAAAGAGGCATTCCCTACGACGCCGACTTTCGGAGGTTGATCATTGTTATTAATTTCAGCGATGTACTACCTACATATGTACGAAGCTAATCCTAAATCAAACCACCGACAGTCCGATGAGAGCTTTCGCTGGGTTAAGGTGGTCTCCATTCGCGTGATGTCGTGCCCATCTTCGGTTTCTAGTAGACTGCCGTCACATAATTCTAACACCACGCACTTCTCTTGGTAGGGCCTTAGTGATTGCGACTGTGCTAAGTGCTTTATCTGGATGGTTGCGACCGAGCCAGATACCAGTTCCGAAGGCCCATTTTGTTTCCTTGCTACATTCCTTTCCATTCTTTTTCGCTTCACGAAGATGGATCCGAACCACTTTTATATCCATATTACAGCGAACCAATCATTGATGGCGCTCCCTTTCCTCAGGTGAAGCGCTCGCAATTTTGAAACTCCGGTCATTAGTAGGTACTGGTTGCCCCGTATAGGACAACGCTGCCCTCATCTCTTTTTCTTATAGACTGAGACAGATGTAATCAGCCAATGCATGGTCATTGCGAATGTTGATATGTTTTCATGTGCTTCCCAATGCCTTGTTCATGTATATATGATCTTTCCCCTGTAGTTGATCTGAAGGTCATTTCAAGGTCATGATTAGTTTATTTTCCCCTCGATATTCATGCTTCTTTTGCCCAGTAGCAACTTGACAGTACATTTCCCTATGAATCTATGATATGATACTGAGAAGATTAATTACAATCAAATATATACATATCTGGAAATAATATCTAATGTCATCATCGTCTATCAGCCACCTCGTCATCCATATTCATCCGAGCTAGGCCGATGTAGCTTACGTGTTTTTCCGGCGCAGGCGCAACTTCTTCGAAGCTACATCAGTCGCATGCACCAATATATCAACAACCACCATCGATATTTAAAAATCAGGCTTCCATACGCGATGCACCTTGGTGCGCTCATTCAAATGAGCTAGTTTTTTTAAAAAATTGATCAATAATTGATGGTGGTTGATGACCCTGCGTGAAACGCCATTTTAGCCACTGAAA
>NPHW01005485.1:0-10121 GCA_002240705.1 Elaphomyces granulatus | reverse complement strand
GTCGTGGGTGGTTGATGTATGATACCTTGGTAGGTAGTATTTACCATCAAGATTGCCGCCTCGACTACATAGTAATTAAGCGCCCCCTGATGCATGATTAGCCCGAGCGCTTCTGCAAGAAGCTCAAAATGGAGTAGCTGAAGCAGCAGCTAGGCCCCATAGTGTAACTTAACTACCGAGTATAAGTAACAGTAAATCTGCCACCTGGAAGTTGGGACAGTCGATCAATCTTTTACCAATCCTCGATTTTGATTTCTCCTATAAGTGTCTTGCTAGTTAATGTCATCGCATCCCAATCTCCATTTTTGTGTTGGATTCGTGCATTTGGCAGGTCCCGCAAAACATGGCCAACAACCCATCTCCTGCTCAAAGTTACTATTCAAGCTTCGTGGACAGGCCGAACTTGGCTCAAAAATTTAATGATATTGACAACGTAGACCATTTTGAAAATTATCAACGACAGCTACTGAGCCTGGACACGAATAACTTCGTTCTTGACTTTGGTAACAATGATGCATGGTGTGCAATGAACCTAGACAGGGGCGATTTAAGCGCCTTGATGAGAACGACGGTGCGTTTCGCGAATAAGCTATTCCTTTCTGTTTGGGTTCACGGGTGCTTGATTCTGGTAATCAATTCGGCTAATCGTTCAATGGTTAGAGACCTGAAATTTTCGGAACGAGATGGATGTATGTAACCGAGCCTTTTGAAACCCGTTGTTGCTATTTGCTGATATAGATAGCAATATCTGGGCTCCAGAAAAGCAGAAGGGGAGCATTGAAGTATGGCAGACACACATTGTTCCCCATTCTGTCCGAGCTTGATGCTAACTTGTTAGCTTCTTGCCTCACGATTTGGCATCTCTGAGCGGCTGCAGAAATTGATGAGCACCGAGCCTTTGAAACAAACACGTCCCCCGATACCTATTGATGACCAAAGTGTCGCTGGTAGTTCGTGCTTAGGACATGTCGATCAGCCTACCAAATCCCCGGGGGAGGATCCAGAGGGCGGCTACACGTTAGACATCATCGACCATCGTGCTTTCACTGACATAGAGGCTTCGAATAACCTTACATTTTCCCAGATTGTCAACCATATCTGGCATTTCTGTTCTGTGGATTATGGTCATAGATGTACGACCTGCCTGGATGGATTTATTTTCTATGTGGCTAATCAGTTCTCCAGTTTCTTGTATTGGATATAATTCGCTTTTCACCATTAAAGTCAACGGTCAGGGTATAATGAACGGAGAGGGCTTTCCTGAAGGCCAGAGGGTGTGGTGCTGGATTGTTCTTTGCAACGATGGTGATAGAGCTCGTTGGATGGTTGCATTATTTAGACAGCTTCTTACTCTTATCTATAGGGACTGTCATATCTATCCAGGAAAACCCATTCCCTGGGCCTCATAAACCCTCCCTCGACGAACAGAGCGCTGTGTTACGCATTGTCCGTCGAAATGTGATGACCATATTCCGTGGCGTATCTAAACAACACTCTGCTGGTTCTGATAGTGCCTCTCTGGTTACAATCCGTGTCCGTCCTCTCTCCGACGTCGAACCGGAACAAGCAAGTATCAAACAGGAAGACGGACCCAGCCTACTTTTATACTATATTTTTGATGACTGGATATCCAGCTATGGCCTTGTCGCCAGGAAAGAGCATCAATACGGCGCTTCATTGGACCGGCTTGTGGGTGTGCTTCATGATAGCATTTCTTCGGTCACGCTAATTAAGGGATAGAGGCTGAAAATGCTTGATCGACCATATGTTGGCTTGGTTGACGAATTGCACTGGCTAGGTAGACGGCTTGCTGTCCTGAAACGACTCTACCAAAGCTACGACCTCATCATGACCCGGATTCTTGACAGGCAGCGTTTGCTTCGTGATGAGGCACGCCAAGGTGGAAATGGCGCATCAACAAGCATCCTTTTCGAACCCGACTCCTATGACCCATTACGTTCAATGTCCCAGAGTGCCCTGAGTACGCCCGATAAACTCGGAGGCGTCCTCCTGAGCTCGGCCGCGGTGGGCCGCTTTGAGAGACTCCAAGATCGAATAAAACTCTTTTGTTTAAGCGAGTTGGACGCCTGTTTGGGGGAGAAGGAGTCTCTCACGTTCTTGGTGAGTTTGCACCCCCAGCTCTCTAGACACAATTCGCTAATTTAAACCTAGAACTTCAATCTTATCGCACTCAAGGATTCCCAGGCTGTTGAAAAGCTGACCCGAATTACGATTTTGTTGGCCAAGGCGACTATCGTCTTCCTGCCAGTGAGCTTAATGACGGCCTACTTTTCAACCCAGATCCAGGACCTGCAATCAACCTTTACAACGCGATCCTACTGGATCTCCTTTGCGGTAGTGATATCACTGTCCCTTGGCCTTCTTACTCTCTTCGGGTATGCAAGTGGCACGGTGGAAGGCAGGGTGATCTATCGCTCGGTCCTAAAGACGTTTTTCCGGACCTCCAAGGAAAAGATGACGTATAGACGTCATGTAAAATGAACGAACCCAGTCAAAATGGGAAAACAGACTTTTACTATAGAGACTCACATATTCAGAGCTCTCGTATATCTAATCAGATAAAAGGCCCTAGATAGTAGTCAATAGTCAATAATTCAAATTGCTGGTGCCTGTGCTGTGCTGGAGCCTTGGGAAGACGGCAGTATTGCGGGTCTTCCATACAATCACATCTCAACCTTAGCCTATCAGACCACAGGATTGTAACCAGTCAACGACATTCCGTGCTGAAACACCGTGTCCTTTTTTCGATACATAAAGAGTCGCTTGAGGTGCTACTAGTTATCTTTTTTTACTCACCAGTTGTCTGGTACATATCACCAGCAAATCATCTTTTAACTCTTAAGTCTTCTGTGTTATTAATCAAGACTAGAAAAGTTCCCACCATTTTGTTTACTGGTTTTTTTTTTTAGTGACGGAAGCTACGCTTGCAGCCGCATTTCTTGATCTGGCAGAATAAGCCCCGAAAATTCACACAAGCCTAGATTACCTCGTTGGTCTCTGCTCATACGCCATCTTCATATTCGCTCAACCATCTCACGCTCACCTCGATTTGATATCTCTTGTAAGTTGATCCGTCACTAATGACTCTCACCAGAAACACTATCCAGCCCTTTTCCTCCTGTCAACACTGGACCACCGGAGTTCCTGACCAGTCTTACACCCCCAAAACCTGACCATCTCTTCGCCGTCATCGTCCTGCACTACCCCTCCCTTCAAGTCTTCTTTGCCCTCTTTGTTACTCTCTTGTTAATTCCACTATCTAAAACCGGTTTGGCTTGATGATTTGTGACTGCTTCCCAGCGTAGTTTGGACTGACCTCATTTGTTCACAAAAGTGCCTCCGCTCCCGAGATTCTCCTTACCTCCTCAACCCCGCCATTATGGGTATAAGTTTCTCGAGGTTACTTGATCGGCTATGGGGGAAGAAGGAAATGCGGATTTTGATGGTTGGTCTCGATGCAGCGGGAAAGACCACCATTCTGTATAAGTTGAAGCTGGGTGAAATTGTCACAACGATCCCCACGATTGGTCCGTTACCTTTTTTTCATCCGTCTCCCTCCGAGTCTGAAGCATATACCGCTTCCGTATGTTAGACGTTCACTCGCTAACGGATGTTATATTTGCAGGATTTAACGTGGAAACCGTCGAATATAAGAACATCCAATTCACTGTGTGGGACGTGGGTGGTCAGGATAAGATCCGTCCTCTCTGGAGGCATTACTTCCAAAACACCCAAGGTATCATCTTTGTGGTTGACAGTAATGATCGCGATCGTGTCGTTGAGGCCCGGGAGGAACTTCAGCGCATGCTCAACGAGGACGAACTCCGTGATGCCCTTCTTTTAGTTTTCGCCAACAAGCAAGATTTGCCAGTACGATCCCCCTAATTACCTGATTTAGGTCCTGAGGCTGAGCTGATTTTCTCTTTTTTTGATAGAACGCCATGAGCCCTGCGGAGATCACCCAACAGCTTGGTTTGCAGAGCTTGACACGCCGTGCCTGGGTAAGCTCCCTAACGTCCACCGCAGAAAGCCTTGACTCGGACTCAATTCTAACTTGTACGTAGTATATCCAATCCACCTGCGCCACCACCGGTGACGGGTTGTATGAAGGTCTGGAATGGCTCGCGGACACTCTAAGGAAGACCGGCCGTGACTAGAAAGCAAGCATGGCATCTATTCAATGGCCTTCTGATGGTGATATTCAGAGCCCTCGTTGGGGGCTTTGTGTATCGATAATGTTCAAATATGTTTTGCCCCTCTAACTCGGGAGCAGGAAGGAAGCCGGGGCTGGCAAGTATGTTTCGTGTAGGGAAGGGATTCACGGCTTTGGTACATGTGTGCTCTTTAATGGCTTTTACATTCCTCTCTATGCAATTAGCCACTTTTCTCTTTTCTTGCTCTTATCACCGGTGTCGACTGAAATGAGTCTGAAAACCGTTATTATTAACACGGAACCCTTTAATTCTCCTCTCTATTCCCCGATGACTTATTATTCATGTCTAGATAACAGGTTTCCGCCTTGAACATATTTCCTTCCTCCCGGAGACAAAGCAGCCTTTCCCCTCCCATAACTCCGTAACCTATCGCTGATTTGTCCCAGCAATGTTCTTTTCGGGGGGGAACTACAAGAAAAGAAAGGAAACACCCTTGGTTAGAAGCCCTCACTCTTGAATTGTACATGTACCTCTTTTGGTGAATTAGTTTCTATGGATTTGGGTCGTAAAAATGGAATCTCTCCGTGTCTATGACACGTACAGTTGGAGCTTCACCAAATGGAGTGCTTCCGTGATCCCAGGGCTACCTACATAGTAGGCTAGTACTGATCATATGCACATTATTGCATGTATTGACCTATTATTATATTAGTATTGATTCCAGTCAAATTTGGCTCGACCATCGGCCCTACATTAGGTAGGTAGGTAGGGAGTACTTTCAAGTGAGTCGCGTCGACTACGGTCTTTTGGATGATACTGTAGTCGATCGGCCGTGTGAGGATCCTATTGCAGTTGCGTTAAGTCGATATTGGTACAGTACCTACTTACTATTGTCGGTACTATCAAAAAGAAAAGGATTGGAAGGAGACAAGAAGTTCGATTTAAAGCAGGGGAAGAAAACAGATTCATAAAGGGATTTCACGATTTATATTACATGATGTAGAATTATGTATATCTTTGTAGACGTTTCAAAGCATTTTCACATTGCAATTGCTGCGCTATGATGGATCTGTATCATACAGCTAAATACCTATGCTAAATATATACATTCCAATCCCTAATTAAGGACTTGTAACTTCAAATACAGTGTCGACTCCTTGTATTTTGATATTTCAGTATACTATATCATATACTACTGGGCTGGTAAGCGCGGTAGAAGAATATTATAAGTTAGTACCTAGTTACTTTGAATCCAGCGGGGGATATGATATTAGTATGTATGATGCTGGATGATGCCCCCGACCATGCCTCGAGCGTGCATATTATTATTATCAAATGTACTGAATTATCTCATGATTTTTGGTCGTTGACTTCTTGCAATTTGGTCCCGAACTTTAATGCCCGAAGGATAATCTACGTAGTATATTGATATATATGTAAGTAGGTACGGAGCAATTAAGTGGTTGTACGAGTCCTGGAGAGGGTTAAAATATATAACTACCTAGTATAGTATATAGTATATATACAGTGACGGTTATTCTGGTCCCAGAATTGACGACTTTGGGGGTATATTTGCTATCCATGTTCTGCTGATGAGTGTGAGCCCAAGGACATGTTTAGAATCCGGTTAAAGAACCAAGAAGCGTCTAAATGAGACAGTACTGAAAGATACTTTAAACACGTTAGCGATGGCAATGAAAGGATTAAAATACAATTTCTACTTGTCAACGATTCGTTTAATAATGGCGGTGTGAAACACAAAAGAGATGGAGATGCATATGGGCGAATGTAAGCTGAATGACATCCCCTCCATAGGAAGACTGGAATAGTGAAATACCCCTGTGGATCAGAATTATTATTAGATGGCCATCTTTCTGTGCAGAAGACATGCGGCTTCTTTGCCCGTGACGTCGTCATAACACACTTTGGGTGGAATCCTCGCTGTATGTAGCAACTAGTAATTCAGTTCTGCTGCGATATCTTGGCCATGATCTCCTCCCTAATCACCTCAACCCTTTCTTTCTCAACCCTTTCTTCCCATCAACAACCAAAATGATGCCAAAGATTCTGAAGTCAGAGGCAATAATAGCCTCTATGATCACATCAGTTGTCGCACCGATAATAGCCGGAGGGATTTCCATGATAAAGTGGAGAATGACCCAAAAGGAAGATCGAGTGGCGGCAGAAAAGAAAATGGAACACAACAAAAGGATGGAAGAACTCTTGAAAGAGTTAATATGTATGCGGTAAGTTAATATATATTCTAATATTATTACGCTCTCTGCCGCCACTCGATCTTCGTTTCAGGTTATTCTCCACTTTATCATGGAAATCCCTCCGGCTATTATCGGTGCCACAACTGATGCGATCATAGAGGCTATTATTGCCTCTAACTTCAGAATCTTTGGCATCATTTTGGTTGTTGATGGGAAGAAAGGGTTGAGGTGATTAGGGAGGAGAGAAGAGGAGAGAAGAAACTAACACTTAAGTGAACCAGAGTTAAATACTAGACTACTAGTGCGATTCACTGATTCATCCTACGAGACTCCTGGGTCATATATGCAAGTTAGTGGGTGAGATCATGTTATAGCATGATAGCTTCTGTTCAGGCTGGAGCATGGGCGATTAAATCAAATACAGTAAGCAAAATTGATTTGTTTCTTGGAAGGCAAGAGATTGCTGGCCAATCTCCAAGTGGCAACCCTTATTTATATAGTATCATAGTAGCTGCCTCGTCGCTCTAACGCTATGGCGTACTTGTGTGTAGCTCCAAAACCAAAATTAATGGATAGATCTCGCGATCTCGCATGCCGCAAGGATATATGATAGGGTCCAGCGAAGCTGATATGACGTATGGGATGTGACATCAGACGTGTCTCGTGATCCTTGTATGACATGAGAATAGCGCTGAATTCGGGGTGGCCGTGAAAAGCAAAGAGTTCCGATATCGACAGCCTAGGATAGATATATGGAAATAGATAACAAGTGCAGAGGCAATGAAAGGGGTGTAGTCTTGGCATCAGTTATAACGGATTGCAAAATGTAGGGGAATTCGAAGACACGGCGAATAAGGGGAGGGCTCAAGGACAGAATTAATCGGAAATTGGGAGTCTGGGACCATGCCTCAATACTTACAGTTGGGTTCCAATTTTTTTTTTTTTTCCTTTTCTTTTCCTTTCCGGTGCGTAAAGTAATGTCGGAAAAATATAGTGAGTTAAGACGAGATTATTCGCTAGGACTGGGCAGGCTGTTCCAGAACAGCAAAGGTAACCGTTATTGTGGAACAACAACATCACCTCCACCAGTCTTCCAGTCCACACAGTCTTCAACATCTCGTGGTAATTCAGTCCCGCTGACCCACCACGCAGCGGCACGGACGATCTCCATTACGCAATTTAGTTCCTTCTCATCCCGTGGTGCATAGATCAGAACAAATCCAGGTGGCACGATCCTTGCTCTCCACCACCAACTCTCTCGTGCCAGGGGATGGCGCTCCCCCCAGCCCTGGTCGATGATGAATTTTACATCTGCCGGGTGGAGGGTGAGGTGCAGACTGCCGTCGCTGGGATGGGCATGGCAGATCTCGCCATTGCAGGTGGGGCGATGCCGGAGCGAAGGGTGAGAGAAGATGCCAATGCTATGCTTTTCAAAACAGGAAATCCCCAGATAGAGACGATCGGGATGGCAATGGACAACATGTTTGATGGACAGGGTGAGGGTTTGATACATCTCCGCGCCTCCTCGCTGCGTTAATAGGCGCTGTGGTGCGATTCCCGCAACTCGGGGACGGGGGCCAATCCGCTTGGGCAATTCTTTCATAATCCCCAATTGCGGATGGAGGAGTTGCGGAACCAGGGGCGGCTCGAGTGGGTTTCGCAGAATGAACAGACGCAAAAGGCAGATCCGTAAGTATCCCCGTGGCGTGGATGGTGTTCCACCTGGTCCCAGGGCCAAGAAGGCATGATAGTCACGGCGGATGTGTTTGATAGCATGTAATGTAGACAACAGAATTAGGATCAACGCCAGGAGAGAATTGAACACGGCCCGGCGGGACGAAAAGTAGTCCAGTGAGGGTTTCTCCTGTTCCCACGACCGGAGATCTACCTGGGAGTTTGGTGAGCATAAACGAAAGGAGAATGGATTGGCAGAAGAGCTTCAGAGTAGGAGTTCTGAATAAGCGAAAGGAACAAGCCAGAGAAAAGACAATCTCAAATATACGGTTTGTCCTACCATGTTTGCGTATCCAGATTTGGCCATGTAGTAGAATTAATTGACATCAATACTTTAGCGTTTGTCAACAAGCTCTCTGACCAGAGGCAGATCAATTGATGCATATGAGCCCCTCTACACAAGGCCATCCGTGAGCCTGACTTCAAGACCGAAGACGCTGACTTTAAAGGACTGAACCGAATTGACCGGCTGGTCCAGACAAAGGGCTTCGCAGGTCATGGGACTCCGAAACTGCATGCTTCGGGGTCGTGATCATGCTTACACAGAATGGAGCCTTTCTGGACCATCTGAGGAGGGGAAGAGGGGGGCATCTGCAGCCAACGATTGATGGAATGGAGGAGCAGCGGCGTTAGGGGAAGTGATATGACATCTAATATTTGGGCCTTCGTCCATTAAGATACGTTCAATTTGCATCACCAGCCTTGTTGAAGACGAGTAAGGTGCCGAAGCTTATATAGCCTTTGGGCCCTTTGGTTAACCTTTGGCGGTTGCCGGAGAGGCTCGAGCGTCTGACCCACTACTTTAGTTAGTACCTACATAGTTTATTATTGAGTTTTAGCGGGCCGTTAAGCATATATCCAGTAAGTTTTAGTTAACTCCTCATGGGGTCCGTTAGAACATCTGTCACCTTGTGTCAGAAGGCTCTTTTCCTCAGTAGAATAGAGCCCCGTTTGAAACTTACAGAGACGGATTACTAAGTCCTTGCGACGTCGACGTCTCGTAGTATGGACAAAGTACACCTACACTCTTATATACATAGAGTATTCTATTCTAATCTTCATATGCATGAATAAATCATGATCCAAACGTCCCGGGTTGCTGCGGATTGGTAGCGATATGACATCAGCACTACTCACTCCATCGAGCACTACTCCATCGAAAACATCGCGTTAAGTGATTTAGAAGCCAATAATGGATTTACGTACAATGCATCCGATTTCTCCACGTCTTCATTTAGAGAGAAACTCCTCTAGACTCGAGGGCGGGGTATCTCACGTTTCAACACTCAGATACATCAATTGGGCAGGGCTGATGTAGTGGACAACCAAGTGCAGGAGAGATCCCGATCTATGTATGTCTTGGGTCTTTCTTTCTTTTGTGTTCATCTGGGTCCTGGGATGTTATATCTCAGATCCCGTGAGAACATCAGGGTGAGGAATAGTAATAAAATGTGAGAACCGATAGGTAGCTTTACCCTGGTCCTGACTCCTGCCTGCGGCGAAGATGGATTTATGATATATCATATCATTAAGGAGATAGTATGTATGGCAGCAAATTCTTCGCGCCAACTGCGGCCGCAATTGAACTGGGAGACAGGATGCTGACGCCGCATACTATTAGCGCTCACTGACAGTACCTATAATAGTCTAGTCTCAGCAGGCTCAAGGCTAGGGTCTGAGCAGTGAGGACTCTTTCATGAAAAAATGACGCTTTTGTGGTTCGTAGCATAGAGTGGCGTCCAGCAGCAGAAAAGTTAAACCTCAATTCCATGCCGCGAGGTAATTTTGATAGGAGGATCCGCCGCTGCAATTTTTAGGCCTTATTAGGGACGCATTAATGGTATGTATTTCAATTTCAACTCGAAAGATGTTCTGGATACAGAATCGCTCAAGGCACAATTACCTAATAGTGGCCTCAATTATGCCCCGCTAATTAATCCAAGAAATGTTAGCCTTGCTGGCCTTCAACCGGCCAGCACTACAGTCGGTTCCACTC